>OZ035824.1:5572532-5590032 GCA_964034765.1 Knipowitschia caucasica | reverse complement strand
CTTCGTCTGACCACTAAAAGCCGTCAAACTAAAGAGGCACATCGAAACCATAGTCTGTAAACATTAACAGATGTAGTAACACCTATTTCCTCCGTTGAAATGTGTGACCGACATTAACAGATTTAAAATGGCCGCAAGCAGCCCCTCCCACAGGAAAATGTGATTATTTTTTTAGGTTGGTCTGGAATGTAGCGTTGAGCGAAGAGCCAGCTTTTGGACCATCCTGTAAAGCCGTTTTCGAGAGGAAAAAAGGCGCCATAAGAATTCATTGGATAATTCTGTTTCCGGGTACACCCCCACTGGCATGGAGTCAGATTTACATCATGTCAGTGCACGTGCTTGTGGACCCACCCCCACTGGTCCAAACCATAGACTATCACTCTGGACCAATGTGAAGTTGGGAAACCTCTTGAGCCAACGAAGCGCTTCGAAACACCGACACAGTTGATACACAAAGCGAAGCAGTGACGGCAGAGTCCGAGACACTGAGACGTTTGTCACAAAAGCAACTGTTTTTTGCCCATCGCTACTTTCTTACTAATGTTTCACAAATACATTCAAAATCAGCTTCTAGTTTCACTCTTTTATGGCCTGGATACGACCCCAAAATACTTGACCCTTTGAGAATTGTCTTAACCTGCAGTAGGACACTTCAGCAATGAGAAAAGCAGCCGTCCGTAATCCTCGGTGAGTACAAAATTGAGAATGGAGAGTCAAATTGAATATTGCGAAAAGCCACTCGAGCGTTTCCATATCTGTCCCAGAAGCAGAGTCTGGTTTTGTGCTTTAGGGCAGGACACTTTTCAACACCTCCGAGTCCGTGATGAGGGCAGCAGAGCCAGAAATGTAATCTTTGTTTCCATCAGCTCTACTCTACTCTACTCTACTCTACTCTACTCTACTCTACTCTACTCTACTCTACTCTACTCTACTCTACTCTACTCTACTCTACTCTACTCTACTCTACTCTACACTACTCTACTCTACTCTTAATCTACTCTTACTCTACACTACTCTACACTACTCTACTCTACTCTACTCTACTCTACTCTACTCTACTCTACTCTACTCTACTCTACTCTACACTACTCTACTCTACTCTACTCTACTCTACTCTACTCTACTCTACTCTACTCTACAATACCGGCATGTTGTACCTGTTACAACCCGGCTCAGCTTAAGTGGAAGGAAGTAACAGAATAACCAAGATGTTAAAATAGTAACTAAAATTAAAATTGATTAGAATGACAAAATAGGTAAAACAGGAAACAAATCAGGATTAAATATATGTATATAAATAACCTATTAAACAAGTAAGCAATGACAAAACCAAAAGTGTCTTAACATGAACTACACATGCCACTGAACTAAAGGGCGGCACAAGTGACAGAACACAGACAAAACTAAACTTCCCGAGCCGCGGAAGATTGGCAGCTCATAAGGGCGGGTCCTCCAGGTGAGCGCGTGCTGATTGGAGGATTGTCTCAGCTGCTGCCCAATCAGCACCAAGCATCGCAGTCAATCAGCTCCAGGTGGGTAACGACCGGCCAATAGGAGCCCAGGACTCACACGGGAGGAAACACAGACACACGCAGACCCCCCCGCCCACTGTCGGTACTCATTCTCCGATAATAACCTGCGTACCATACATTATCCCTTTCATAAATGCTTAAGTTACGCCTCATTTAGCATCTCAAAATAAACCAATTCTATCTAACTATGGTAAATACTTGTTTGCCCCATTGTGTATATTTAACCCTCTATGCACATGGTTCATTTTGGGGAACTTTCCTCGCCTGGTTTTCTTTGTGTATAATTGTTCATAAAACAGTCATCTTTTGATGCAGAGTCAAGCAGTATACTTTGTTTTTTTCAGTACAACCTGGGGTTTTAGAATATTCATATTGTAAAGCTGTCATATGAATTATATACAAATTGTGGAATCATGAAGACAAAGAAAAAAATCAAACGGAAAATCAATTTAACAAAAATGTATTGAAAAAACACAATGAAATGCTATAAACAACTTTTTACACTGCATAGAAATGTTATTTATGGTCTTGGGGATAATGGGGAAAAAAATTGAATCTCTAACTATTATACTTTTTACAAAATTCCACTATAAAAGCAAAAAACTCTGTACTCCTGATGCCCTTCCTGAAGCAGTTTGTCTATAATGCTGGGGTTGCTTCTGTAGTACAGCTGTAAAAAACGTAAAACATAAGAAACTGAGCCAAAAAAAAAAAAAAAACATCAATTATTTATATAATACATATATTTATATACATCATCAGTGACGTGCGGTGAGGTTTGTGATTGGGGAGGCACTGACTTTAAAAGTCAGATTTACAATCATTATTCAAATAAAATAGCATTTAATCACCAATGCAATGACATCCACAAACTTTATATACTGTAAAGATAAGAGAACCAGCTTCTTTTAATAATCTCACAACAAATCTAGCTGCTGACTCTGCTCCGCATCAAACAACATCTTTAAGAAGCGCAGGTGCGAGAGACGCGAGGAGAGAGAGACGCGAGGAGAGAGGAGCAGAGAGAGACAGAGAGGAGCAGAGAGAGACGGAGAGGAGCAGAGAGAGACAGAGAGGAGCAGAGAGACGGAGACGCGAGGAGCAGAGAGAGACGGAGACGCGAGGAGAGAGAGACGCGAGGAGAGAGAGACGCGAGGAACATAAACAATAATTTAAACAAGTTGCAGAACTCTTGAGCAGTGTTTGAATCAGTGTTTTTCGGAAAAGCACTACTTTGCCGGTATCTGTCAATGTTCAACATAAAACACAGATTAACAAACTCCTCCCCCGCAGCCGGACTAACCTCGTAAGTCCAGTGGTGGTCTCCCAGTCTATATTAATTCTTTCTTTGTTTGAAAGTCCAATTGAGAAAAAAAATCTTCATTCAAATCATCCATTTTCCAGCAAAAGAAATAGCATTTTGGGCTGATTGTTTGTTAGCAACTCTGGTATGAACTTTATGCTCACTATCACCCCTAGCGGTGAGGCACAGATACCGCCTGCCTCACGCCAAGCTTTTTCCTTGTGTGTTCATCTACGATCAAAAGACTTAAACTAAATATAAATTGTACACACATACGTGCAATACACTACTAAACACTAAGAGGAGTTTAAAAAATGTTTTTAAAGCAGGATATTTGAAACAAACGGTGATATATCAACTGCACGAGCTGAGTGCACTCAGACACACACACACACACACTGTGAGGGAGCGGTCTGGGGTGAGGCACGCAGGAGCGCTGCCTCACCTCGTCTCTTTGAATAGGAATAACGGGATTTCGGCGATTTTGACTTCAGAAATGATCAAAACTGATGGGAACCGTGCCGAATATACATTAAAAGCATAGGACAGTGGATATAAATTATATATTTAAACTAAAATAATTATTAGTTTCCAATAATGGCAGGTGAGGCTCTGCCTCCCCTGCCTCCCCTGACTGCACGTCCCTGTACATCATATACACATAATGTAATTTTACTGTATTTATTATCGTCTTTATCAATAATGCGCACTCTTCAGCCGGTTATTGCAATCGCAGCTGTAGTTTCAACTGTGGGACAACAAGTACAGACAGAGGAGTGAGAGATCACACTCTCTGACGATCTTTGGCAGTCCCCGTGTGTTTGTATCTCACAGCTGTTTGTATCTCACGGGTCACGCTTTGGACACGGACTTTCAGACAAACGTAGTTTATCCTATGTGCATCGCACAGACAAATCACTAGTTTCGGAAAGCCCTGAATACGTACTTCACAGAGGAAAAAAAAGTAAGTTGCTGTAAAGAATGGAGTGGTTTCTTTCTGGTTTGGGGACACTACAGACAGACTCCGGTCAGAGAATCTTCACTCAGCTTTAATGCAGGGTTGTCAATTTGTCACAATTTGTACATTGTGTGTGTATGTGACTATGGAAACAGAAAGGGACAAAGAAAAAACAGTATTAATAATAATTATATAATGAATAACATAATAAACGATAAATAGTCAATGTATTTGGACTAATAGGAGCTACAATAAATCAGGAAAAATGATAACATAAAGTACAACATAGGTACCCTTTAAGGTCTATGTGAGGTTAACATAAATATGTAACTAAATGGTGTAAAACACGAACAGAGGTGACTGAAATGGCACTATTAATACAAGGGTGCAGGAAAGTATACATGACGGGTCATATTAGCATAGAGTAGCATCTTTAGATTACTTAGCTGAAAACAACACAGATCAGGAAAACCACTGTTTAACAAATATGGACGAACTATATAAGTAAACCTTCCTTCCCGAACTCGTGTGAGGAACAGTAGGCCTACAGCAACTTACTTCTTGAGTCACAAAACGCACAAACAATAAACAAAGTCCTCTCCTCCGTAGCAGCGTCAATATGGCACCACACAGTCTGTGCTGTGAACGCGCGCCGCTCCTGTGGTGAGGCGTTCAAGTACAGACGTCAAGATGAGTGTCGCATAGGCTTTCAGACACAGCCGCCCCCAACTGTCCACGTGGCAGTTGATAAAACAAGAAGAAAGCCTATGTCTAGATGTCCTCATCGTCTGTATCTCCAAGAGGTGGGAGCAGGATGAGTCGGGCTACCGGACGAAGGAAGGTGCGGCTTTTGACTTGAACGCTGGCTGTTCGGACACGTCCATCTGCTCCTGGGTGTATCTGAGTAATCCGTCCGACTGGCCACGATGCTCGAGGAAGTTGAGGATCCACTATTAGTACGACTTGACCGACTGAAAGGGCTTTCCCATCCTTTCGCCACTTGCTACGCTCTTGGAGACCTGGTAGGTAATGTCGGGTGAAAGATAACCAGAAGTGGTCAGCAAGAGCTTGGCTGTGTCTCCAGCGCCTTCTTCCCAGATCACCGGGGTCATAAACTGCTTGCGGTAGAGATGCGTCGTGGCGACCCATAAGGAGCAGGTTAGGGGTGACTGGGTCTGGATCTGAAGCGTCCGAAGATAGGTAACCTAAGGGTTTAGAGTTCATTATGCCTTCAACTTCCACCAGCGTCGTCATAAGAACAGGTTCAGGAACAGTCTGGTCTTTGAGCACGACTCTGAGGGCCATCTTGACAGACTTCACCTCCCTCTCCCAAGTGCCACCAAAGTGCGGAGCGCTTGGAGGATTGAACCTGAAGAATATCTGATGTTCTGAAAGTTGTGTCTTCAATTGTGAAGCCATTGAAGCAACCGCTTCTCGCAGTTCGCGCTCTCCACCAACGAAATTGGTACCGTTGTCCATAAGGAGTTCGAACGGCTTGCCACGTCGTGCAATAAATCTTCTCAATGACAGCAAGAAAGCATCTGTGTCAAGACTCTCCAGTAGATCCAAATGTACCGAGCGCGTCGTCAGGCACTTATAGACTATTCCCCATCTCTTTTCGGTGCGGCGGCCAATTTTGACTCGAAACGGCCCAAAACAATCGACTCCTGTCGAGTAAAAGGGAGGCTTGTGGAGACGAAGTCGAGGGGGTGGATAGTCAGCCATCTTGGGAACATCGGGCTTGGCTTTCCATCGTTGACATTCAACACACGAATGCTGGTGCTTCCTTATGGCCTCTCTTCCTCGTACAATCCAGAAGCGGCGACGAAGTTCAGCAAGAACTCGTTCCGGACCTGGATGTAGCAACGAATTGTCTGTGTCCTTGATGACAAGCTGGGTCACAGAGTGTTTCGGGTCCAAGATGATAGGATGGATGGTATCCAGATCCAGCCCTGTGGCGTGCCGCAACCTTCCACCAACTCTCAATAGTCCTGTGGCCTCCTCATATTCTGGTGAAAGAGAGGCAAGACGGCTGTCCAATGGGAGGGAACGACCAGCTTTTAGGGCCTTTATTTCTTCGGGAAAACAGTCTTCTTGAGCCTTCTGCAACAGCAACTTCTCCGCTTGTAGAAAGTTATCTGCTGAGCATGCTGAAGGGGAGCTTGCATCAGCCGCCCCGTGAAGAGAGGTAGCTGCCTCTTGAAGAAGCTGCTTCCAGGTGGAGCACTGGGTAGGGTCAGGAAGCTGCGAAGATTGAGTAGTGGACACTACGCCGATAAAAGCAGATTTCTTCAACTCCGCTGCATCATATTCCACTTCAGATGAGGACGGCATGGTGGGCCACTCAGCTTCTGGCAGGTACAGAAAGTGTGGACCTTTGTTCCAGCGATGTTCTTGTATCATATCCTGCAGACTGAGTCCACGGGTAATGTCATCCGCAGGATTGCTCTCCGTGTTAACGTAGCGCCACTGCGAGGGGTCCGTCAGGTTCTGGATCTCTGTGACACGGGTCCCCACAAACACCTTATAACGGCAGGACTCTGACTTAATCCAATGCAGCACGGTTGTGGAGTCCGACCAGAGAGTGATATGCTCAGGTGGGATGGCAAGCTCTGTCTCAATCACTCTGGCAAGCTGAGCACCGGTAAGGGCAGCACTTAGTTCAAGACGTGGGATGGACAGCTGCTTCTTGGGTGCGACTCGTGATCTGGCGAACACAAACGACAGGTGATTGTGCTGATTGGGATCCACTGTCTGCATGTAAGCAACCGACCCATATGCACGCTCAGATGCGTCGCAGAAGATGTGAACATGCACAGTAGCAGTGGCCGAATCGACAGAACCTGGAGCATAACAGCGTGGTAACTTGAAGTGCCGTAAAGCGGGGATCTCTTGTACCCAGCTCAACCACTTGTCCAGGAGGTCTGTGGGCTGTATCTGGTCATCCCAGCCAATGTTGGACTTCCACATGTCCTGGATAAGCACCTTACATCTGGTAGTGAATGGTACGATGTAACCGAGTGGGTCGTAGAGCTTGGCGAGAACACTGTAGACATGTCTGAGTGTGGCCGGTGTGGTGTCAGCGGCCTGATGATTGTAGCTCAATGTATCGTCCAAACAATCCCAGGTGAGCCCGAGAGCAGGTTCGTCGAGGTTATCGCTGGCTTTGGATAGCCACAGCTCACTGCTAGCTGACTGGGCTTCGGGAGGTAGGTGTGCCACAACTTCGGGCACGTTGCTTGCCCACTGACGGATCTCAAAACCACCTTTGATCAGAAGTGCTCGGAGATGGTCAATCAGGGCCTTGGCCTCTTCAACCTGACTCATACTATGAAGGCAGTTGTCAACGTAAAATGAATGCTCAATCACTTGCATAAGGAGCGAGTCTGGTGGCTCATGGTCTCTCACATGCTGCTGCAGGGCGTAGACGGCGCAACAGGGGCTGCAGGTTGTCCCGAAAGGCAACACTTGCCACTCGAAGATCCGTGGTTCAGACGTAACTTCCATATCCCGCCAGAGAAATCTGAGAAGTGGTTTGTCGCAGGGCAGTAAGCGAATCTGGTGGAACATCCCCTTGATATCCCCACTTATGGCAACAGCATGGCGACGGAATCGGAGCAGGACCCCAATCATGGTAGGACCCAGCGTAGGCCCAGGAAGAAGATTGTCGTTGAGGGACTGGCCTTGGTAAGAGAAGGAGCAGTTAAAGACGACCCTGTCCTTTCCGTTGTGGTGCACCATGTGATGCGGTACGTACCACGACTCTGTGGACTTTGATACTATGTCGGAGGGGGTCTCAGCGACATAGCCAGCCTGTACAAGTTTATCCATCTCTTTGCGGTAGGAGGCTGCTCGTGCAGGATCTTTGGCCAATCGGCGTTCAATTCTGCGTAGGCTGGGCATCGCAGCGTCTGGGGGTGCCAGAAGGGTAGTGCTGGATTGACGGCATAAGAGTGGAGTAGCATAGCGTTGGATGCCGTCGATAGATACACGTTCAGAGGTAGTCTGCAGAAGAGTAACTGCTTGTTGGTCTTGTTTGGAACGAGACGCCATCTTCTCGCTGATATAAGGGAGTGTATCAATCTGCCAAAGGCGCTCCACATTCTTCATAAGTACAGAGTAGGGGGACTCTGTGGCAATGTGCAAACAAGAATGATGGGATGAGACTGCCGCAATCTCTGACGGACCTTGAAGTGACCAGCCTAGTCTGGTGCAGATGGCTATTGGACCACCAGAGGGACCAGTGCGCACGGGCTGAGTTGGGGTAAGGAGATGTGGCATATCTGAACCAATGAGTAGCAGTGGTTGCGCTCTGTGGATCGGCGACAACGGAAGCCTTCTGAGATGCTCAAAGCGCTTCTGGAGATCTGCTACAGGGTAAGTGTGCTCGGATAAGCTCAGACTGTTGGATGTAAAAGCGTTGTCAATGCGATACCTCTTGTTTGGCTTGAAGATGGGTGAGACGTGGAAACTGACAGAAGAACCATGTAGCTCCTTCACTTCTTGTTGGACAGTCCTCAGGTGCAGAGTTTCAGGATGCTTAATGAGTTGAAGCTGCTCTACAGCATGTGGGAGTAGAATCGACCTTTCAGAGCCATCGTCGAGTACTGCAAACGTCTCCAAAGTGCGGTTTCCATGTTGTAAGAGCACTTTAACGATCTTCAACAGGACTCTCTGAGGGCTTCTGGGCTGTTCAATGTAGACCGTGGGTTCCCGATGACTCACCGTAAGGACTCTCTGGGATAACTCTTGGATGACGTCATGCAGAACTGTAAGGTGGGTCTCTTTACATGTCTTACAAGGGCGTTTGAGGGTACACGCTGCAGCCTTATGATTGCGACCACACTTGAAACATCTATCACCCTCCTGGATCCACTTCTTGATCTCGCTCAAATTCAGTTTCTTAAACTCAAGACAAGAATTGAGATAGTGTTCTTTATTATAGCAGAATGGGCAGTATGGTGTAAACTTTGAAGCTTGTGGCTTCTGTGGAGTGGTCGGCCTGTCTTTGGTTGTCTCAGAGCACAGGAAGACTGAAGCAGCTCTGTCTTTGCACTTTGAACCATGTTGTTCCCTCTTGGATGGAAGAGGCCCAGGATTGTAGAGATGAGTGGCCCGACTGGCCAGGCGTTTAGCTTGAGCTTTCATCTGTAGCCAGGCTGCAAGGTCGGGCAGAGTGTAGGTTATATCCGTACCTGGCTGCAAGATGCCTCGACAAAGACAGTACTCCACGAATCCATCTCTGTGGGCCGGGGACATCTTACTTAAAAGGCGGTCGACATGGGAGCCACACCTGAGCTCATATCCGACGGTTCCCTCTAGGGTGCGTAACATACCAACCAGAGACTGGACTGAGAGGGCGAAGGAGTCAAAAGCTTCGGCATCTCCCGACTTAATGGCTGGTGAGTTGAGTATTGAGCCTAGCTCACTTTGGACCAGCTGTCTAGGTTGGCCATACTTGTCTTGAAGGGCACCTAGTGCTGCAGTGTAAGGTCTGGGATCATACATGTATGACTTGGCTAGCTGCAATGCACTGGGAAGTTTAAGCTGACTCAGGAGAACTTGATACTTATAATGCTCGCTGAGGTGAGAGTGGCTGTTCATCAGATTGTCCAGTGCCATCTTAAGTAGAGCGAAATCACTTTCTCGCCCACTTTCGAAAGCAGGAAGTGCTGGCTTGGGGATGCCATAGGACGAGGCAATCAAGGTATCTATGCCAGGATATGACCATGGTTGTGCTGGCGGACCTCGATTCCCATCTGGAATTATAGGTGCTGTGTATTGCACAACTGGAGGTGGGGGAACAGCTCCAACAGCTGGAAATGGGACTATGCTCCCGATGCTTGCAGCTGTTGGCTCCGGGCGTTGGGGCTGACTGACGGAAGTGACAGCAGGAGGCCTCATTAGTGGCACTGTTGCGGCAGGGATAGGTTGGCTAATAGGTACAGCAGATATAGGAGGGGGTACCGTGGGAGGAGTATAGGTAGACACCGGTATATTGGGTGGCAGCCAAGCACTAGCATTGGCGGTTGTAAACGTCTGAGCAACAGGAAGAGTAAGAAGGGACTGTACCTGATCTGGGTGCTGCTGTGGCTGTGCTGGATGCTGAGCAACATGGGAAGGTGGAAGAGACGGTCTAGGAGTGGATGTCAGAGACATAATCCCATCAGAAAAGGGTGGGATCGGCACTTTACCTTTTGCTTCATCCTCTGATTCGGATAGAAAGCACTTTACAGCACTGGCAATCTTAATTTCCTTCTCCAACTTCTTCAGGCGTCTGCGCCGTCCCATCTCCTTGGCCATCCTTTCCTTGGCAAGGTATGCTTCCTCTTGCATCCGTTGTCCTTCTTTAACTTGTTCCTCCAACTTCTTGGCTTCCAAATCGGCTTCTCTCTCCTCTTCTATCTCCTGCTGCAGGTCTGCAAGCTCCATAACTCTGATCTGCTCTTCCAGCGCAGCTGCTTTAACATCTGGCATATTCTTCAGTAGTTGACTCCCCAGGGATAAATGAGAAGACCGTCGTGAACTTGTAGATGACTGATATCCTGACGCACTCCCGGTTCTGGAAGACTTACGCTTGCCGGGTTGTCCTACTGGAAGTGAGGAGACTTGGGCAGCGGGCTGCTGAGAGGGAAGGAGGACGACATCATATTCGGCCAAATGCTCTGGTAGACGAAGGTCTCTCTTGGGTCTGGAGGATGGAGGATCTTGATCAGCTGAGTCCATAGCGCCTCTAGTGGAACCAATCCGGCTCGAAGGACCAATGTAAAGAATGGAGTGGTTTCTTTCTGGTTTGGGGACACTACAGACAGACTCCGGTCAGAGAATCTTCACTCAGCTTTAATGCAGGGTTGTCAATTTGTCACAATTTGTACATTGTGTGTGTATGTGACTATGGAAACAGAAAGGGACAAAGAAAAAACAGTATTAATAATAATTATATAATGAATAACATAATAAACGATAAATAGTCAATGTATTTGGACTAATAGGAGCTACAATAAATCAGGAAAAATGATAACATAAAGTACAACATAGGTACCCTTTAAGGTCTATGTGAGGTTAACATAAATATGTAACTAAATGGTGTAAAACACGAACAGAGGTGACTGAAATGGCACTATTAATACAAGGGTGCAGGAAAGTATACATGACGGGTCATATTAGCATAGAGTAGCATCTTTAGATTACTTAGCTGAAAACAACACAGATCAGGAAAACCACTGTTTAACAAATATGGACGAACTATATAAGTAAACCTTCCTTCCCGAACTCGTGTGAGGAACAGTAGGCCTACAGCAACTTACTTCTTGAGTCACAAAACGCACAAACAATAAACAAAGTCCTCTCCTCCGTAGCAGCGTCAATATGGCACCACACAGTCTGTGCTGTGAACGCGCGCCGCTCCTGTGGTGAGGCGTTCAAGTACAGACGTCAAGATGAGTGTCGCATAGGCTTTCAGACAGTTGCTACGTTTTACCGTTCGTGAGTAAATTGATCATTTGTAAAACATGTGCGCGTGCATCGAGGCCGATGCACGCGGGCATATAGGGTTAAGATAAGATAAAACTTGTTTCTGTCCCTCAATGGGGAAATGTTGAAGTCACAGTTGCGCACATAACAGCAGAATAGAAGGAGAAGGAGGTGATGTATTAAACAGGATCAATTACTTAAGTTAATGGATAATACAATAATCAATCAATCAATCAATCAACGTTTATTTATAGAGCGCCTTTCCTACACAAGGCAACGCAAAGCGCCTCACAACCCATATAACATCATGCATAAATCATCAAACATTAGAATTTAAAGGCACACCGCGGACTTTGTGACCTAAAGAGTTGACACATATGAGTTATTTTATATGAATACTTGGGCCAATATACAGCGCTTGACACTTGCAATGCTCCGAGCGGGGCTGCCCTCTTGAAATACCGCCCATGTAAGTTTCGAGCAGACGGACCGTCTGCCACCAGGTCACGTGACTTGGAAGAAAGACTTGCTTTACGGCTACAGGCGCTGATATACTCATGGAGCTAAGGCTTTTGCTACTCATTTTTCACACTGCTCGACTCCTGGTCATGGCTGAGGCAAGGAAAAATTTTAAACCTTCGGAGGAGGCTAAAAAGAGGAAACGCGAAAGGGATCGTGCTGTAAGCTGCATGTCTGTATGAGCGCTGCTCTTCACCTGGTTCCTGGATGTCATCGACTGCAAAGATGTCATTCCACGCAGCACGAGCTAGACGCAGAACTCCCTCATCCAGGATATAGAAGTCCATGTGTGGTAGATTACTAATGCAGCGGTCTGGAGGCTGACCACAGCAGAGTCTCTCAATATCTGTAGGCATGTCTCTACAGTTTGAACACACACACCAGTGCATGCTGTCTGAATACACACTCAAAAGACACCGGCTGACTGTTTGTTGACTTTTGCGACAGTGCTGAGTTGCTTGTGGCCACTAGGGGCGCTAAACGTGAAAGTTGCAGGTCTAGCGCCCCTAGTGGCCAAGAGTTACACGGTGTGCCTTTAAGTAAACATAAAAAGACAGATTAAGAGCACAAGATATATAAAATCACACAAGTAGTTAAAAACCGTAAAAAATTAAAATCACACAAGGGATTACAATCATAAATAATCATAAATAATCATAGCGCATTAAAAAGATTAAAGATAAAAACAAATGTAAAATCATTCACTTGTATGCACAGCTAAAAAGAACTGTTTTCAGTTCAGTTTTAAAAACTGCTAGAGTAGACGCCTGTCTCACACTCTCGGGAAGACGGTTCCAGACTCTAGCTGCATGAATCTGAAACGCAGCCTCCCCATGTCTAGTTCCGACTCTTGGCACTAACAGAAGTCCAGTCCCTGTGCTCCTCAGAGCCCGAGTTGGTTCATATGGCACCAACATGTCGCGGATGTACCCTGGTGCGAGGCCATGGAGAGACTTGTACACAAGTAAAGCTACTTTAAAATCTATTCTCTGAGCCACAGGAAGCCAGTGCAGAGACCTGAGGACCGGACTAATGTGGTCGTACTTCCTGGTTCTAGTCAGGACTCGAGCTGCAGCATTTTGGATGTACTGCAGCTGTTTTACCGCTTGTTTAGAGAGACCTGTGAACAAGCCATTGCAGTAGTCCAATCGACTGGAGACAAATGCGTGGATAAGAATCTCCAAGTCTGCTTTAGACACAATGTTTTTAATTTTAGCAATGTTTCTTAGGTGGAAGTAAGCTGATGATGTCACAGATGATATGTGGCTATTGAAATTCAAGTCTGAGTCCATTATTACTCCTAGATTTCTGACCTGAGTTGAGGGTTTCAGGGAGAGAGACTGGAGGTGGCAGATAACGCTCTCTCTTTGTTTCTGAGGTCCGAAAACAATAATTTCAGTTTTTTCTGTGTTTAGCTGGAGAAAGTTATTTTGCATCCAATCACTGATCTGTTGGATACAGTGAAGGAGCGAGTCCACTGGTCCATGTTCTCCTGCTGTCAGGGACACATAGACCTGAGTATCGTCAGCGTAATTGTGATAGGACACGTTATTACTGTGTATTAACCTACCCAGAGGCAGCATGTAAATATTAAACAGGAGAGGCCCCAGAATTGAGCCCTGTGGCACTCCGCAGGTCAGGGCCAGATGGTCTGAGACACAGTTTCCGATCTCCACAAAATACTTTCTGTCCTGTAGGTAGGATATAAACCAGCTTAGGGCTGTTCCAGAAACACCAACCCAGTCCTCAAGTCTCTGAATGAGGATACCATGATCGACAGTGTCGAAAGCAGCACTCAAATCTAACAAGATAAGAACTGAGACTTTTCCTGCGTCAGTGTTAAGTCTGATGTCATTTGTTACCTTCACTAGAGCGGTCTCTGTGCTGTGGTGGGGTCTAAAACCAGACTGGAACATATCAAAAGAGTGATTGATTATTAAAAATTCTGTAAGTTGTTGATAGACAACTTTTTCTAGAATTTTACCCATGAAAGGCAGATTTGAAATGGGCCGATAACTTTTAAGTGCCAAGGCATCCAGACTCCTCTTTTTTAGGAGGGGTCTGATGACTGCCGTTTTCAGGGCCATTGGGAATGTTCCAGATTCAAGAGACATATTTACTATATGCGTGAGTGAAGGTAAAAGACTGCTCAGAACAGATTTAAGAAATCTAGGAGGTAATACATCCAGGCTACATGTAGAAGAACTCAGACTTGTAATTATCATTTGGACAGTTTCATTTTGTACTGGTGTAAAGTGTGTCAGCCCAAAAAGCTTCACTGGCTGTTGGATTGTAATTTCTACTGTGGAGGTGATGGCATTTTTGATGCCTTGGACTTTGTCATTAAAAAACTCTGCAAACTCATTACATTTGGTTTTGGAGGTAAGCTCTGATGGCATCTTAACAGGGGGATTTGTCAATTTATTTACCGTTGAGAACAGAACGCGTAGATTGCCACTACAACCTTCGATTGTTTCGGAAAAATAAGTTTCCCTCGTTCTACGTAGCACACTGTTGAACTTGCACAATGCATCTTTGAAGATCTCATGGTCAACTTGGAGATTTGACTTTCGCCACTTCCGCTCGGCTCTCCGGCACTCTCTCTTCTGTGCCCTGACAGAGTCTGCTTTTGTCCATGGCGCCTTTTGCTTATTTGTAACAATTTTGACCTTTACAGGAGCAATCGTGTCCAGAACATCCAAAACACTAGAGGTGACAGAGTTAAGTAATTCATCCACCGTAGAACACAACGTGTCATCAAAGTTTATCATCCCCATGAAAAGTTCACCTGTATTTTTGTTTATGTGTCTTCTTCTTCTAACAATTGAGGATTCAGCTCGTGCTTTACTATTGAGACACATATCAAAAAATACACAGAAATGATCTGACAGAGCAACATTGGCCACATTTACATTTGAGATATTAACCCCTTTAGTAATTAGCAGATCGAGAGTGTGTCCTCTGCTATGGGTGGGGCCACTCACATGCTGAGTGAGACCAAAGGTTTCCAGCACAGAGCTCAGCTCTTTCGCGTATCTATCATTAACGTTATCTACATGTATATTAAAATCACCTATGACGACTAAACTATCAAAGTCTGTGCACACAACTGAAAGCAACTCGGTGAAATGATCAGTGAAACTATGACATGACTGTGGCGGCTTGTACACAACAATAATAAGAATAGAAGATTGTTTTTGTTCTATTTTAAAAGAGACATACTCAAATGAGGAAAATTTCCCAAGAGGTACTCTATGGGAGACAATACAATCTTTAAAAACTGCTGCTGTGCCTCCTCCTCTTTTATTTTCTCGAATTTCTGATTCAAATTTGAAATTTGGTGGTGTTGTTTCTATTAAAACTGCATTTTCTGTATTATGGTCAAGCCAAGTTTCAGTCATAAACATAAAGTCAAGATCATAAGAACAGATAAAATTATTAATTAAAAAGGATTTATTGCATAGTGATCTGACATTAAGCAGAGCAAGGTTAAAAATAATGTCAGTGTCAGTGGGTTTAGTTGATTGACTACAAAGAATTGGAATTAGATTTCCTGAGTTGGACCGTCTAACTGCTGTCCTTCTGTTATATTTGTGTTTATTCAAATTAAAACACATTTCTGAGCCGGTGCGAGGAACACACACAGTCTCTATTGGTTTAAAAAGTGAACTCTGTTTTACTTTGTTAAGTTCCAGGTGCATGGCTGAGTAAGCACCGTTCAATGGCAGGACTGTCGTTACACTGCCAGACGGACAGGGGTCAGTGTTTGCACCACAGTACTCACCCGGTGCTGGAGTGGAGGAGGATTTATAATAAGACATAAAACCATATAGCTCACAGCCATTTTACAGCCATGGTCCCTCAGACAGGTAAGGTGCACTTTATTAATCCCCGTAAGGCAATTCATCCTCTGCATTTGACCCATCCTGATGCTGCTAAGGCTAACGTCAGGAGCAGTGGTTGCCGTAGTAACAGCGCCCAGGAACCCATCTCCAGATGTTGATGCTCGGCTTGGTCAGGGCTACAGCAGCTGGAGGATATAACCGCGTGAGCATGTTTTTAGTGGTAGGGAAAACCAGAGTACCCGGAGGAAACCTACGCAAGCACGGGGAGAACATGCAAACTCCACTCAGAAAGACCCAGTTCCGATCGGGATTTGAACCCAGGATCTTCTTGCTGAAAGGTGAGAGTGCTAACCACACCGTAAAAATACATCACATTTACAGAGTATTATGAAAAAACACAGACTACACACTACAATATACTAAATATACAATAGAGTTTGGTTCCTTTCCATTGATTCTTGGTTCCATTGAATTCTGCTTTCTAAAAACAACACCAAATATCTTCATGTCTGGGTTCTACGGGGTTAAAACTCATTTTGCTTATTGCGGGTTATTTTTAGATCGAAACCTCGGCCCAGTGCAGCGGGAGATGAAGCCATTAGCCTGGCACCGCGGGTTTCAAGTTTTCTGAAATACGTTAGCTTTGCTCGTCAGTTCAATGCTAGTTTGTCATTGCGCGTGACAGGCGGGCTGCGCGGTACCAGATGTAATTTCACCCCCGGCTGTGGTCGCCCTCACCCCTGGACGTCTGCGCAACCAACCCCAACGTTACCGACACTTGCATCATGTGGAAATGTTTTGAAATTACGTCAAATTGGCAAAAATAAAACCCGTGACACGCCCCGGCTGTCAGTGCCGTCTCTGTCAAAACGTGAGATAAATTAGCTTGTTTCATGTGTGTTATGCTAGAAGTTTCATCTTAAAGGATTCATGTGGTAAAGAAACAGTCCCTTGTTTTGATTCGTGACAAGCGTTTATGGCAAAGCAAGGTTTATTTGTATGGCACAGTTCGCACACAAGGGAACTCAAAGTGCTGAAAAAAACAAGATGGGGAACAACAAGGCGTTAAAATCATGAATAATCAGCGTGCATTCAAAAAGATACAGTCCTTCAGTCGTCTGCAGCTGAACTGTTTTAACCTGGTTTTAACATGGTCAGAGAAGAGGCCTGTCTCACGTTTTCAGGAAGACTGTTTGAAGTTTTAGCTGCATAAATCTGAAACGCTGCCTCCACAGGTTTAGTTCTGACTCTGGGCACATGGCAGTTGTCGAGCTGGAGTTTCCCCCCCGTGAATAAAGACATCTGATTGGTCAGTCCTTCTGAAGCTGGATTTTCAAACTCTGGGACAGTGATGATCCTGGACATTTATTCACATTTAACCACATTTATTCACATTTATTCTCATTTACACAGTGGTATAACGCTCCCGATACAGCAGCAAGTGATCCACTAACTCGATCTTCTCAGTAGACCAGGGTTTGGACATCATACACCCTGAAAGTGGATTACACAGTACATTATTATGATTCTTAACACTGAATACTTACTACATTACAAATCTAGTGTAGAATGTTCTGATACTATGTCCTAAAAACTAAGTTGCAAGAATTAAAAACCAGATTGTCTGTCTGTTGCAAGACATTTGCATAACAACCAGATTCACCTTGCCATAGAAACAGTTGCCATAGAAACAGTTGCCATAATACTGAACTTTAACACCAAAAAAATCCCGGAGGTCCAGACCCAGACCCCGGCCCACCTGTTGGGAACCCGTGATATAGACCAATGGAATCCACAACTTTGTAGAGTTTTCTGAGACGACTGCTGCTGTGATTTAGGCCACTAGACAAATACAAGTACAGAACCAATC
>OZ035824.1:5460032-5567532 GCA_964034765.1 Knipowitschia caucasica | reverse complement strand
CTCCCTCGGCGACAACATTTCAGACTAAACGAGAGAACACACACGAGATCTGAATCATTTTTCTTATTTAATTGATTGCAACACATTTAACCACACATTACAAAAAAAATCCACAAATATTTTTATCAGGCTCAGTTTGCAACCATATTTTTCTTGAAAAAACAAAATCTACCAAAAAATATGGTTTTACAAAATAAGATTTATAATAAAGTAAATGCCACTTTGGATAACTGTAATCAAAACCCCATCTGTATTCTACATACAAAAGTTGGACATAAATAAGTTAGTATAATTTCTCAGTGTTTTTACAAAAATTATGTACAAAAAAAAGGTACATTATGGGTTTACACAAACACACAGGCACTGGACACATCCCACACTCGGCATCAGCAGGAAAACCAAAGGAGATTAGGATTAAATTATGGGAATTATGGGAATTTTCTTGGTTCGTTTTATCACAAAGTCGGACAATGTGAAGTCGTGATCAGGAGCAACCATGGATTTGGTTTTGTAAGACAGTTTAACGCTTGGCATCCCAGAATTGTGACGCACTAGAATTCCCGGAGCAGTCGTTTTGCCGGCTCCCAATCCAGTTTTTAACCCTTTCTATCATCCAAATGAAGCAACTGTTATGGCAACGTTTTTTGTTTCACTAAAAATGAATTAACAAGTTTTAGTGTGTATTCTTTAGGTAAACAAATTCCCCAAAAACCCGTCAAATTGACTGCTCCCATTCCAATAATATTTTCCACTACTTTTATTCAAATTAAGCAATACTGTTAAAGCAAATTTTTTGTTTAACTCAAAAGTATATGAACAAGTTTTGGCATGTATTCTTCGGTAAACAAATTCCCCCCCAAAAAACCGTCAAATTGACTGCTCCCATTCCCATCCAAATAAATTATTCCACTACTTTTATTCAAATTGAGCAATACTACTTTAGTAACATAAAAAAAAATATATGAACAAGTTTGAGCATGTATTTTTAGGTCGACAAAAATGTTGCTTAAACAATATTAATATGAATAAGCAGTGGAAAAACGTTTATCGATTGGATCGGGAGCAGTCAATTTGACGGGTTTTTTAGTCTTGGAACTTGCTGTATCTTAAGTTATATACACAGTTTTTAGAGCGCAACTTGAGATACAGCAATTTCCAAAAACAACCCGTCAAATTGACGGCTCCCATTCCAATCAATCAGTTTATCCACTACTTCTATTCAAATTAAGCCAAAACTTTTTCATACAACTTGAAATACATTCTAAAAAAATAACCGTCAAATTGACTGCTCAGGAAGCTCTAGTGTTTAACCGGTACCAGGTACTTTTGTTTAGTCCCCTTTCGGTCCTGGTTCTATTGAGATGTTTCCATGGATACTGGTTTGTTGTGGGTTGCTGGGATACAGTACCGGATACTAAAGCGTTAGCGAAACGCAACCAGGCGGCGCACAAACAGGCAGACATTAGCACTTTATGGTCCTTCAAAGTGACCGTAGCTCGAACGCAGAGAGACCGACTGTGGCTCCAGCCGCTGCCGGTCGCTCTGTGGGAGACGCAGCTGAACTAAACTAATACTAAATAAATTAAGGGTTAAACGGACGAGGACAGAGCGAGACGCAGAGAAGTCGTTATGGCGGGAGGTGTGTGTAAGGTGTGTACGGAGAATTCAAAAGTCCCCCAAAAAAAATCTTGTGCGAATGTTTGTGTATGCTCAGGTCTGTGTTTTTTTAAATATATATATTTTAAATTATTGAAATATTAATTAAATTCACTCCGTATTAAATAAATTAGGGGTTAGAAGGACGAGGACAGAACGAGACGTGGAGAAGTCGTAACGGCAAAACTTGAGCTTGTGGCTGAAACAGTATGAGTAAGTATAAGTATGTGTATAAGTGTATAAGTGTATGTATAAGTATGTGTATAAGTGTATGTAGTGTATGTATAAGTATGTGTATAAGTGTATGTAGTGTATGTATAAGTGTATGTATAAGTGTATAAGTGTGTGTATAAGTGTATGTATAAGTGTATAAGTGTATGTATAAGTATGTATAAGTATGTGTATAAGTGTATGTATAAGGAACTATGTGTATGTATATATATATATGTGTGAGTATGTAGAGCACCTAAAGTCCCAACTTCAAAACAATCTTGTGGGACAGTTTAGGTTTTTATATATTTTTTTTTAATAATTGAATTATTCATTGTGAACAGAAATCGACCGATCTCGAGACGAAACGCTGCAGACTAAATAAATTAAGGGTTAGAAGAACGAGGACAGAGCGAGACGTGGAGAGGCCGTGGCTCGAGGCTGACGTGAGGGAGAAGCGCTGAGCTACATTAGTACCGTACTTCAGGAGGAGCGACGGCACACGGACCGCGAGAAACCATGATTCTAAACCGTGGCAATGCGTTCTGGGAAAATAAACAAAACCCAACAGCATTTGGAAAACATTTCTCAAACTACACTGCAATTCTTCAAGTTAGATCAAAATTCACACTTTTCAAATCATAATGTTTTATGTGCTACATATGGAGAGAAATAAAATATTATATATATATATTTATGTACACACAGGTAGTAAAAATGAGCAAACAAGTAAATCCAACCTAATTGCACACTGCTACATCGACTGCTTTCAGAGTGCCACAACTTTAGTGTGTTTCTATTCAGTGCTTCAACAGCGTCCTCCGTCTTCGGGAGATGATATGTTTGTGGTGCTGTGGTCCTCCTCCCGGCGGCCTGCGGGCGCACAACGGCTCAGGTTACAACACACTCTTGCACAAACGCACAGCGCGCACAATGGTGTCACTCGTTATCTTTGGAGGCAGAGGAATAATATGGAGGAGTTAGAGAGAGAGCAAAGCTGAGTAATGAGAAACAGAGGCGCAGGGAGTAATGGGGCTGCAGGAGAGAGACCAGAGAGACCAGGAGGTAAAAAGAGAGAGCAGAGAGAGAGAGAGAGACCAGAGAGAGAGACCAGAGAGACCAGGAGGTAAAAAGAGAGAGCAGAGAGAGAAACACACAAAGAGACAGAGACACCAGATAGAAAGAGCAGAGAGACAGACACACAAATACAGAAAGAGACAGAGACAAAGGGAGCGGCCAGAGAGAAAAATGGACCAAAAGAACAGAAAGACACACACACACACAGAGTGACCAGAGGGTAAGAGAGAGACACACACAGAAACACACACACACACACAGCAGAGCCAGCCCCTCCCTCCCTCCTGCTCTGAAGGCAGTGGCCGCTGACGTGTTACTACACTGTTGTTCAGCAGACTTGTTTACAACACTCTCATACTCATCCGCGCCGTGACTCAACACACACAGCACCACAACAGCCCCTCGCAACACAACATCTATCTGCTGAGGTACAAACACATGATTAAAGGGAATGGACGACGGCGCGAGGACAGAGTAGGTTCTGCACACGCGCAGTGGGAGGAGACCTGACAACGCCCTGAATCTGAGACAACAACAAAAACACCTCTGTCCACGCAGCACGCACTACTACTACTACTACTACTACTACTACTACTACTACTACTACTACTACTACTACTACTACTACTACTACTACTACTACTACTACTACTACTACTACTACTACTACTACTACTACTACTACTAAATCACACAAGCAGAGAGGTTGCAGCAAGGTTACTACTACAACAACAAATACCACCACTACAGCAGATTCTAGTACTACACATACTGACACTACAGCAGATATTAGTACTACACACAGGTACTAAAGCAGATACTAGTGCTATACATACTGGTACTACAGCAATAAATACTACTAATACTACTCCAAATACGACAGCAAATACAACTACTGCTATACTACACCACATAATACTACAGCAAATACTTCTATTACTACCACCACCGTTACACATACTATTACATCATCAACAGCAGATACTACCACTTCTGCAGCAGATACTACTACTTCCACACCATTACACATACTACTACTACAGCAGATACCACCACCACTAAACATACAACACATAGTACCACAGCAGCAAATACTACCACAGCAGCAAATACTACCACAGCAGCAAATACTACCACTGCAGCGCTGAAGAGGTGACATAACACATCCGAACTCAGACACACTCCCTCGACAGACGACATTTACATTCACAGTTCTCCAGGACGCATCCCTCTCTCTCTCTCTCTCTCTCTCTTTCCACTCTCTTTCCCTCTCTTTCCCATCTTTGCCTCTTACCAGTCTTACGTCTGCCGTGTGGGGCTGCTCTTTCTGGGAGTGCGCTCTGCAGAGTGGCTCTCGCTGCCGCCGTGTGACCTCTTGCTTTGGGCCGAATGTTCTGTAATACACAATATTTTTTTTATGAATGAGTGACTACTGCATCAACAGAGGCAATACCAGATGGGGGGGATTGGATAAATATTATGGACCAGTTCTTACCATGGCACGCGTGTCTTTTCCTCGCCCCTGCGCAGTCCTTGTCCTCGGCCGTACTCCCAACAACACAGCTATGATTCCCATTCATATCCACATGGTTATTCCCAGCCGTGCACGCTTCCCCCTTCTCCCGGGAGTGGGAATGACGGTGATGACGGTGCGGCTGCCGGGTGTAAAAATCAGGCACGGTCCTACAATCCACCAGCTCCCAGGTTATCCGAGTATTCGCGAGAATCGGTGCGTCGTTGGCGAAGTCGAAGCTCCACTTGTCCGACGCGTCTGCCTCCAATTCCCGCAAGTGCACTTTTAAATCCCGGTGGAGCTCTTCGTGGTCCACGGAGGTCCCGAAGAGGTTCCTGCAGGCGGAAGGCTTGGGGTGCTCTGCTACCCGGGGATCGGTCCTCTCCAGGGTCGGGCTGGCGTTGGACAGGCGTACGTCTGACATTATTATAAATACCACCACAAGTACTACTACTACTACTACTACCACCACTACCACTACTACTACCGCCCCTAGTCTCCTCTCCTCCCGTGAGCCCAGCGGTGTAAAGTCCCAAACAAGGCGGGCTGGTGACGCTGGCAAAACGGCGTAAAAGCGTGGTCCTGGAGGTCTGGGAGTCGGTGGAGAAGGCTCCCGTGGTAGGTCCGGTAGTGGTCGAAGTCTGCGGACTGAGCATCGGTGCCCAATATGGCGATCGGGACGCGGACTGTGGCGTGGGGAAGGGAAGGAGAAGCCGACTGCATAAAAGGGGGGGAGACGAGAAAATGATTGACGCGGCTATTTAACTGGAGAGAGGCGTTGTGATTGGTCGGAGCGAGTGTAGAGCCCGCCCCCCTGGTGACGTCTGTAAGGTGTGGGCGGGACGTAAACAGAGGGACGTCAAGGCATGTATGTGATTTTAAAAAAAAGAAAAAAAAGACAAAATAGTTATTTAGCACTAACATTATTTAACATTATTTACTCAGAACTAAAATTCTTAGTATATACGTTTTAGTTTTTTTCCTTTACTGTAAAATAAATTTGATAAAAACCTCAAGACCTCTATACTATAATGAATTAAATCTCAAACTTTAGCATAATAATGTTTCAGATTTGTTTTGAATGATAACAAATCTTCAGTCTCTCAGTTGATAATAGTCCTCTTCTCTGTTTTTAAAAGTTTTGAAAAAGTACTTATTTAACCTCCTCCATCCCCAGCTTCCCTCTTGAGCCTGGTCCTACTCTACTCTACCCTCATTGACAACACTTTCTTTCACCTGCCTTGGTTGGCGTGGTCCTGGTTCTATCCAGGCTGAGCTGCTACTAAAGAGTTCTGACCGAGAGAGATTGGCCAGAGTGCTGCTGGAAGCCATGGTTACCAAGGAACTTCCCCGAATACTGGTTTCTTGTAGGTAGATTGCTTGGATACAGTACCAGATACTACAGCGTAATGGAAACACAAGCAGGTAGAGTAGAGCCGAGTAGAGTAGAGAGAGGGAGAGAGACCAGAAAGGGAGAGAGAGACCAGAAAAAGAGAGAGACTCTGGTTAAGAGATTTAAATATAAAAATAAAGTTACTCATTTCTGTATAATTAAGTGGCTTTTTGAAAGAAGTCTGTAAACCTTTTATTATAGCTGGAACAATTATGCCCCCTAGTGGTCATTCTATCAAACTGACAAACAGTCAACACCCGTTTTTAGTAAAAATACAATTAATTTATTTTCAGACATAATTAATATATGTACAAACAAAAGCCTGTATACAGATGCACAAAGCTAACCCGCTAGCTCAATGAACCCCAAAAGGGAAGTGCTCATGGTGAAGTTTTGCTCCAATTCGCTCTGGCTACTGTTGACTTGCATTGAAAAGTAAAACTCCTCCATCTCAGTAACGGTTTGTATCACACTCACCGTTTTGGGTTTAAAATATCTGTATTTTATCGCTCTCTGTGATCCCGGTGTTTAAATGTTGATACTGTCTTTGTAAATCCAGATACGAGCCATATAAGGACAGACAAATCAGCCGCCTTCATTCGTAGGAGAAACTCCAGCTTGCCTTAGCAACCGTCCTAGCAACACTTGTTATGGCGCAAAGCTAACAGTATCAGAACAAATGCCCATATAAGGAAATAGGCTCCAGCTAGCTTATGTTTGAACTGGCTTCTTCCACATTAAGGCTAACACTGTGGTGATGTCACATTCTGTCCGTCCACTGCTCATAGTCTCTCTGGTCTCTCTCTCTCTGGTCTCTCTCTCTGGTCTCTCTCTCTGGTCTCTCTCTCTGGTCTCTCTCTCTGGTCTCTCTCTCTGGTCTCTCTCTCTCTGGTCTCTCTCTCTCTGGTCTCTCTCTCTCTGGTCTCTCTCTCTCTGGTCTCTCTCTCTGGTCTCTCTCTCTCTGGTCTCTCTCTCTGGTCTCTCTCTCTGGTCTCTCTCTCTGGTCTCTCTCTCTGGTCTCTCTCTCTGGTCTCTCTCTCTGGTCTCTCTCTCTGGTCTCTCTCTCTGGTCTCTCTCTCTGGTCTCTCTCTGGTCTCTCTCATAGACTCAGCCACTTGATGATGTAGAAGTTCCTCTTTCCGACTCGGAGCAGGCTGAGGCCGTTGGACAGGATGTGCAGCTTCGGGACCAGCACTCGGTCCGGGTCGTCGGCTCGGAGGTGGTTGATGTGGACTGCGCCCTCAGAGATCATCCGATGTCTTTCGCACAAACACACAGAGTTAGAACTTTAAAGCTGAGGTTCGCAACTTTCAAATCACACAAAAAATGACAACGGTGGTTCCTGGTTTATTGGCGGGGTTACGTTCTAAACACCATCAACCGCATAAGTGTCGTCCTTCTGGTCTCTCTCCCTCTGGTCTCTCGCTGGTCTCTCCCCCCCCCTCTCTCTCTCTGGTCTCTCCCCCTCTCTCCCTCTCTGGTCCCTCCCCCTCTCTGGTCTCTCCCTCCCTCTCTGGTCTCTCCCCCTCTCTCTCTCTGGTCTCTCCCCCTCTCTCTCTCTCTCTCTGGTCTATCTCTCTCCCTCTCTCGGTCTATCTCTCTCCCTCTCTGGTCTCTCTCCTCCTCTCTCCTCTCTGGTCTCTCTCCCTCTCTGTCTCTCTCCCTCTCTGGTCTCTCTCCCTCTCTGGTCTCTCTCCCTCTCTGGTCTCTCTCCCTCTCTGGTCTCTCTCCCTCTCTGGTCTCTCTCCCTCTCTGGTCTCTCTCCCTCTCTGGTCTCTCTCCCTCTCTGGTCTCTCTCCCTCTCTGGTCTCTCTCCCTCTCTGGTCTCTCTCCCTCTCTGGTCTCTCTCCCTCTCTGGTCTCTCTCCCTCTCTGGTCTCTCTCCCTCTCTGGTCTCTCCCTCTCTGGTCTCTCCCTCTCTGGTCTCTCTCCCTCTCTGGTCTCTCTCCCTCTCTGGTCTCTCTCCCTCTCTGGTCTCTCTCCCTCTCTGGTCTCTCTCCCTCTCTGGTCTCTCTCCCTCTCTGGTCTCTCTCCCTCTCTGGTCTCTCTCCCTCTCTGGTCTCTCTCCCTCTCTGGTCTCTCTCCCTCTCTGGTCTCTCTCCCTCTCTGGTCTCTCTCCCTCTCTGGTCTCTCTCCCTCTCCGGTCTCTCTCCCTCTCCGGTCTCTCTCCCTCTCCGGTCTCTCTCCCTCTCCGGTCTCTCTCCCTCTCCGGTCTCTCTCCCTCTCCGGTCTCTCTCCCTCTCCGGTCTCTCTCCCTCTCCGGTCTCTCTCCCTCTCCGGTCTCTCTCCCTCTCCGGTCTCTCTCCCTCTCCGGTCTCTCTCCCTCTCCGGTCTCTCTCCCTCTCCGGTCTCTCTCCCTCTCCGGTCTCTCTCCCTCTCTGGTCTCTCTCCCTCTCTGGTCTCTCTCCCTCTCTGGTCTCTCTCCCTCTCTGGTCTCTCTCCCTCTCTGGTCTCTCTCCCTCTCTGGTCTCTCTCCCTCTCTGGTCTCTCTCCCTCTCTGGTCTCTCTCCCTCTCTGGTCTCTCTCCCTCTCTGGTCTCTCTCCCTCTCTGGTCTCTCCCTCTCTGGTCTCTCCCTCTCTGGTCTCTCCCTCTCTGGTCTCTCCCTCTCTGGTCTCTCCCTCTCTGGTCTCTCTCTTTCCCCAGCGTTACTGTCTTTCTGCTGTGTTAAATGCACAGAAACACTTGTAAACTGAGCAGTTCTGCAGTCTCTGTAGTGACCGACTCTGACAGGGGGTGCTCTCTTACCCTCGCGGACCCTCAGGGATGGCGTGGACTCTGCGACAGGCGTCCAGCACCGTGGTCCCGGGTTCGAAGAGCGTCTCCAGGAACGGCGCCTCCCTGAAGAGCTCGCGCAGCTCCTCGTCCGTCATGTTCTCCAGCGCCTCCACGCTGCTGTGGAAGAGCGCCTCTGTGCACCTGAGGCAGTTAAAACACAGATTGTATATAAACGAGTGGGCGTACTTTACTTAAACAGGAGAGAAAAGAGAAAAGCCCTGTTTCCACCAGACACGCTCGCCTCTAGATCGGATTGTGTTTCTGCCATGCTTTAGTTTCTGCAACCGTATTCAGCAACCTACTCACAATAAAACAGTATCCGGGCATAGTCCTCGGTGAAAGGGAAGAGAGAAGAGGAGAGGGAGGAGAGAGAAGAGGGGAGGGGAGAAAAGAGAAGAGAGGGGAGAGAGAGAAGAGGAGAGGGGAGAAAAGAGAAGAGGAGAGGGGAGAAAAGAGAAGAGGAGAGGGGAGAAAAGAGAATAGAGGGGAGAGAGAGAAGAGGAGAGGGGAGAGAAAAGGGGAGAGAAGAGAGAGAAGAGGAGAGGGGAGAAAAGAGGAAAGGGAGGAGAGAGAAGAGGAGAGAGAAAAGGAGAGGGAAGAGAGAAGAGAGGGGAGAGAGAGAAGAGGAGAGGGGAGAAAAGAGGAGAGGGAAGAGAGAAGAGGAGAGAGAAAAGGAGAGGGAAGAGAGAAGAGGAGAGGGGAGAGCAGAGAGGGAGGAAGAGAGAGAAGAGGGGAGGGGAGAGCAGAGAGGGAGGAAGAGAGAGAAGAGGGGAGGGGAGAGCAGAGAGGGAGGAAGAGAGGGGCAGAGAGTAGAGATGAGAAAGAGGAGAAGAGAGAAGAGGAGAGGAGAGAGAATATGAGGAGGGGAGAGAGGAGAGAACTGGCAGCAGAGGTCTAATCAGTGGCGACATCTAGTGGCCACACTGCACACTACACTTACAGAGAGTGCGTTGGTCTAGTGTGGGTTTGGGTTTGAGAGGTTTGAGTGTTGTCTAAATACAAAGTACAACCTGCTGCAGTTTCTTCGTTGTTTAGTCAATAATAGTCGTTTACTTAATCAGAAGTATTCAGAGATACTTGTGTCTGTATATCTTGTTTTGTGTGCTCCTTGTGTGCTCATGCTACCGTTCTGCAAGTGCCTGCAACACTGACATTTCCGTGTGTTATCTTAAACCTTCCCATAGAACTCCTCGAGGCCTCTGCCATAAAAAACAAAAAAGCACTAGAACAAAACAGGACGACAACAATGGCGCCGTGTGGTGTTGTGTAGGAGATGAGAGAGAGGAGAGAGAGGAGAGAGGAGATGAGAGAGAAGAGGAGAAGGAGATGAGAGAGAGGAGAAGTGAGGAGAAGGAGATGAGAGAGAGGAGAAGTGAGGAGGGTCGGGAGAAAAGAAGAAAGGAGAGAGAGAAGGGGTGAGATTGATCAGGAGAAGAGGAGAGGAGAGAAGTAGAGATAAGACAAAAGAGGAAAGACGTAGAGAGGAGAGAGAGGAAGTGATAGGAGAGAAGGAAAGAGAAAAAAGGAGAGAAGCGATGGAACAGGAGAGAGAGAGAGAGGAGAGAGGACAAGAAAAGAGACAGGAGATGAAGAGACAGGAGAAGAGGAGAGAGGAGAGAGAGGAGAGGAGAGAGAGGAGTTGAGGAGAAGCGGAGAAGAGGAGAGAGGAGAGGAGAAGAAGAGGAGTTGTATATTGTGTATACAGTGGCACCTCTTGGCGCTCTCCAGCCCGTCCTTCCCGTGCACCAGCTTCACCACCTCCGCAGCCAGTCTCTTGTGAGCCAGACGCCTCCCGGGCTCCTCCCTCTGCTGCTGCATCAGCCTCTCCACCTCCGCCAGCGGCAGGAAGGTGAACAGCCTCAGGAACCTGCGGCCGGTCACACACACCATCAAACATGTCCTCACTGGGATTCACATTATTACAGCAGCCAATCAGAGCGAGGCCTTTACCTTTCTATGGTCGAGTCTGGCTGTCGTAAAAAGAACTGGTACAGCTCAAACGGGGAGGTCTTGTCCCGGTTCAGCCACACGGCGTTGCCCGCCGTCTTCCCCAGTTTGTCTCCGACGGAGCTGGTGACCAGTGGGACGGTCAGGCCGAACACCTCCTGCCCACTCACTCTGCCACAGGGACACAGCACAGAGGGCTCTAGAGGGTTTCACACAACACTGGGAAAATATATGCTACACTCGGGTCCGTCCCACTCGGGTCTCTCTCTCTCTGGTCTCCGTCTCCCTCTCTCCCTCTCTCTGGTCTCCGTCTCCCTCTCTCTCTCTCTGGTCTCCGTCTCCCTCTCTCTCTCTCTCTGGTCTCCGTCTCCCTCTCTCTCTCTCTCTGGTGTCCGTCTCCCTCTCTCCCTCTCTCTGGTGTCCGTCTCCCTCTCTCCCTCTCTCTGGTGTCCGTCTCCCTCTCTCTCTCTCTGGTCTCCGTCTCCCTCTCTCTCTCTCTGGTCTCCGTCTCTCCTCTCTCTGGTCTCCGTCTCTCCTCTCTCCCTCTCTCTGGTCTCCGTCTCCCTCTCTCTCTCTCTGGTCTCCGCCTCCCTCTCTCCCTCTCTCTGGTGTCCGCCTCCCTCTCTCCCTCTCTCTGGTGTCCGCCTCCCTCTCTCTCTCTCTGGTCTCCGTCTCCCTCTCTCTCTCTCTGGTCTCCGTCTCTCCTCTCTCTGGTCTCCGTCTCTCCTCTCTCTGGTCTCCGTCTCCCTCTCCCTCTCTCTGGTCTCCGTCTCCCTCTCCCTCTCTCTGGTCTCCGTCTCTCCTCTCTCTGGTCTCCGTCTCCCTCTCTCTCTCTCTCTCTGATCTCCCTCTCTGGTCTCCCTCTCTCTCTGGTCTCTTTCCCTCTTTCTCTGGTTTCTCTCTCTGGTGTCTTCATCTCAGGCTTCTTTCGCTCTTGCCTCTCTCTAGCTGGTCCCTCTTTCTCTTGTTTCTCTCTCTAATCTCTCTCTCACTGGTCTCTTTCCCTCTTTCTCTGGTGTCTTCATCTCTCTCTGGCCTCTTTCGCTGGTCTCTCTCACTGGTCTCTCTCTCACTGGTCTCCCTCTCTTGCTAGTCTCTCTCCCTCTCGCTGGCCTCTCTCTCCCTCTCGCTGGCCTCTCTCTCCCTCTCGCTGGCCTCTCTCCCTCTCTCGCTGGCCTCTCTCCCTCTCTGGCCTCTCTCCCTCTCTCGCTGGCCTCTCCCTCTCTCGCTGGCCTCTCTCCCTCTCTCGCTGGCCTCTCTCCCTCTCGCTGGCCTCTCTCCCTCTCTCGCTGGCCTCTCTCGCCTCTCTCGCTGGCCTCTCTCCCTCTCGCTGGCCTCTCTCCCTCTCTCGCTGGCCTCTCTCCCTCTCGCTGGCCTCTCTCCCTCTCGCTGGCCTCTCTCTCTCGCTGGCCTCTCTCGCTGGCCTCTCTCCCTCTCTCGCTGGCCTCTCTCCTCTCTCGCTGGCCTCTCTCCCTCTCGCTGGCCTCTCTCCCTCTCGCTGGCCTCTCTCCCTCTCGCTGGCCTCTCTCCCTCTCGCTGGCCTCTCTCCCTCTCGCTGGCCTCTCTCCCTCTCGCTGTGGCCTCTCTCCTCTCTCGCTGGCCTCTCTCCCTCTCTCGCTGGCCTCTCTCCCTCTCGCTGGCCTCTCTCCCTCTCGCTGGCCTCTCCCCTCTCGCTGGCCTCTCTCCCGCTGCCTCGCTGGGCCTCTCTCCCTCTCTCGCTGGCCTCTCTCCCTCTCTCGCTGGCCTCTCTCCCTCTCTCGCTGGCTCTCTCCCCTCTCGCTGGCCTCTCTCCCTCTCGCTGGCCTCTCTCCCTCTCTCGCTGGCCTCTCTCCCTCTCGCTGGCCTCTCTCCCTCTCTCGCTGGCCTCTCTCCCTCTCGCTGGCCTCTCTCCTCTCCTGGCCTCTCTCCTCTCGCTGGCCTCTCTCCCTCTCTCGCTGGCCTCTCTCCCTCTCTCGCTGGCCTCTCTCCCTCTCTCGCTGGCCTCTCTCCCTCTCTCGCTGGCCTCTCTCCCTCTCTCGCTGGCCTCTCTCCCTCTCTCGCTGGCCTCTCTCCCTCTCGCTGGCCTCTCTCCCTCTCTCGCTGGCCTCTCTCCCTCTCTCGCTGGCCTCTCTCCCTCTCTCGCTGGCCTCTCTCCCTCTCTCGCTGGCCTCTCTCCCTCTCTCGCTGGCCTCTCTCCTCTCTCGCTGGCCTCTCTCCCTCTCGCGCTGGCCTCTCTCCCTCTCTCGCTGGCCTCTCTCCCTCTCTCGCTGGCCTCTCTCCCTCTCTCGCTGGCCTCTCTCCCTCTCTCGCTGGCCTCTCTCCCTCTCTCGCTGGCCTCTCTCCCTCTCTCGCTGGCCTCTCTCCCTCTCTCGCTGGCCTCTCTCCTCTCTCGCTGGCCTCTCTCCCTCTCTCGCTGGCCTCTCTCCCTCTCTCGCTGGCCTCTCTCCCTCTCTCGCTGGCCTCTCTCCCTCTCTCGCTGGCCTCTCTCCCTCTCTCGCTGGCCTCTCTCCCTCTCTCGCTGGCCTCTCTCCCTCTCTCGCTGGCCTCTCTCCCTCTCTCGCTGGCCTCTCTCCTCTCTCGCTGGCCTCTCTCCCTCTCTCGCTGGCCTCTCTCCCTCTCTCGCGCTGGCCTCTCTCCCTCTCGCTGGCCTCTCTCCCTCTCGCTGGCCTCTCTCCCTCTCTCGCTGGCCTCTCTCCCTCTCTCGCTGGCCTCTCTCCCTCTCGCTGGCCTCTCTCCCTCTCTCGCTGGCCTCTCTCCCTCTCTCGCTGGCCTCTCTCCCTCTCTCGCTGGCCTCTCTCCCTCTCTCGCTGGCCTCTCTCCCTCTCTCGCTGGCCTCTCTCCCTCTCTCGCTGGCCTCTCTCCCTCTCTCGCTGGCCTCTCTCCCTCTCTCGCTGGCCTCTCTCCCTCTCTCGCTGGCCTCTCTCCCTCTCTCGCTGGCCTCTCTCCCTCTCTCGCTGGCCTCTCTCCCTCTCTCGCTGGCCTCTCTCCCTCTCTCGCTGGCTCTCTCCCTCTCTCGCTGGCCTCTCTCCCTCTCTCGCTGGCCTCTCTCCCTCTCTCGCTGGCCTCTCTCCCTCTCTCGCTGGCCTCTCTCCCTCTCTCGCTGGCCTCTCTCCCTCTCTCTGGCCTCTCCCTCTCTCGCTGGCCTCTCTCCCTCTCGCTGGCCTCTCTCCCTCTCTCGCTGGCCTCTCTCCCTCTCTCGCCTGGCCTCTCTCCCTCTCTCGCTGGCCTCTCTCCCTCTCTCGCTGGCCTCTCTCCCTCTCTCGCTGGCCTCTCTCCCTCTCTCGCTGGCCTCTCTCCCTCTCTCGCTGGCCTCTCTCCCTCTCTCGCTGGCCTCTCTCCCTCTCGCGCCTGGCCTCTCTCTCCTCTCTCGCTGGCCTCTCTCCCTCTCTCGCTGGCCTCTCTCCCTCTCGCTGGCCTCTCTCCCTCTCTCGCTGGCCTCTCTCTCCCTCTCTCGCTGGCCTCTCTCCCTCTCTCGCTGGCCTCTCTCCCTCTCTCGCTGGCCTCTCTCCCTCTCTCGCTGGCCTCTCTCCCTCTCTCGCTGGCCTCTCTCCCTCTCTCGCTGGCCTCTCTCCCTCTCTCGCTGGCCTCTCTCCTCTCTCGCTGGCCTCTCTCCCTCTCGCTGGCCTCTCTCCCTCTCGCTGGCCTCTCTCCCTCTCTCGCTGGCCTCTCTCCCTCTCTCGCTGGCCTCTCTCCCTCTCGCTGGCCTCTCTCCCTCTCTCGCTGGCCTCTCTCCCTCTCTCGCTGGCCTCTCTCCCTCTCTCGCTGGCCTCTCTCCCTCTCTCGCTGGCCTCTCTCCCTCTCTCGCTGGCCTCTCTCCCTCTCTCGCTGGCCTCTCTCCCTCTCGCTGGCCTCTCTCCTCTCTCGCTGGCCTCTCTCCCTCTCGCTGGCCTCTCTCCCTCTCGCTGGCCTCTCTCCCTCTCTCGCTGGCCTCTCCCTCTCTCCCTCTCTCCTCTCTCGCTGGCCTCTCTCCCTCTCGCTGGCCTCTCTCCCTCTCGCTGGCCTCTCTCCCTCTCGCTGGCCTCTCTCCCTCTCTCGCTGGCCTCTCTCCCTCTCTCGCTGGCCTCTCTCCCTCTCTCGCTGGCCTCTCTCCCTCTCTCGCTGGCCTCTCTCCCTCTCTCGCTGGCCTCTCTCCCTCCTCGCTGGCCTCTCTCCCTCTCTCGCTGGCCTCTCTCCCTCTCTGGCCTCTCTCCTCTCTGCTGGCCTCTCTCCCTCTCTCGCTGGCCTCTCTCCCTCTCTCGCTGGCCTCTCTCCCTCTCTCGCTGGCCTCTCTCCCTCTCTCGCTGGCCTCTCTCCCTCTCTCGCTGGCCTCTCTCCCTCTCTCGCTGGCCTCTCTCCCTCTCTCGCTGGCCTCTCTCCCTCTCTCGCTGGCCTCTCTCCCTCTCTCGCTGGCCTCTCTCCCTCTCTCGCTGGCCTCTCTCCCTCTCTCGCTGGCCTCTCTCCCTCTCTCGCTGGCCTCTCTCCCTCTCTCGCTGGCCTCTCTCCCTCTCTCGCTGGCCTCTCTCCCTCTCTCGCTGGCCTCTCTCCCTCTCGCTGGCCTCTCTCCCTCTCTCGCTGGCCTCTCTCCCTCTCTCGCTGGCCTCTCTCCCTCTCTCGCTGGCCTCTCTCCCTCTCTCGCTGGCCTCTCTCCCTCTCTCGCTGGCCTCTCTCCCTCTCTCGCTGGCCTCTCTCCCTCTCGCTGGCCTCTCTCCCTCTCGCTGGCCTCTCTCCCTCTCGCTGGCCTCTCTCCCTCTCGCTGGCCTCTCTCCTCTCTCGCTGGCCTCTCTCCCTCTCTCGCTGGCCTCTCTCCCTCTCTCGCTGGCCTCTCTCCCTCTCTCGCTGGCCTCTCTCCCTCTCTCGCTGGCCTCTCTCCCTCTCGCTGGCCTCTCTCCCTCTCGCTGGCCTCTCTCCCTCTCGCTGGCCTCTCTCCCTCTCGCTGGCCTCTCTCCCTCTCGCTGGCCTCTCTCCCTCTCTCGCTGGCCTCTCTCCCTCTCTCGCTGGCCTCTCTCCCTCTCTCGCTGGCCTCTCTCCCTCTCTCGCTGGCCTCTCTCCCTCTCTCGCTGGCCTCTCTCCCTCTCTCGCTGGCCTCTCTCCCTCTCTCGCTGGCCTCTCTCCCTCTCTCGCTGGCCTCTCTCCCTCTCTCGCTGGCCTCTCTCCCTCTCTCGCTGGCCTCTCTCCCTCTCTCGCTGGCCTCTCTCCCTCTCTGGCTGGCCTCTCTCCCTCTCTCGCTGGCCTCTCTCCCTCTCTCGCTGGCCTCTCTCCTCTCTCGCTGGCCTCTCTCCCTCTCTCGCTGGCCTCTCTCCCTCTCTCGCTGGCCTCTCTCCCTCTCGCCCCTCTCTCCTCTCTGCTGGCCTCTCTCCCTCTCTCGCTGGCCTCTCTCCCTCTCTCGCTGGCCTCTCTCCCTCTCTCGCTGGCCTCTCTCCCTCTCTCGCTGGCCTCTCTCCCTCTCTCGCTGGCCTCTCTCCCTCTCTCGCTGGCCTCTCTCCCTCTCTCGCTGGCCTCTCTCCCTCTCTCGCTGGCCTCTCTCCCTCTCTCGCTGGCCTCTCTCCCTCTCTCGCTGGCCTCTCTCCCTCTCTCGCTGGCCTCTCTCCCTCTCTCGCTGGCCTCTCTCCCTCTCTCGCTGGCCTCTCTCCCTCTCTGCTGGCCTCTCTCCCTCTCTCGCTGGCCTCTCTCCCTCTCTCGCTGGCCTCTCTCCCTCTCTCGCTGGCCTCTCTCCCTCTCTCGCTGGCCCTCTCTCCCTCTCTCGCTGGCCTCTCTCTCTCCTCTCTCTCGCTGGCCTCTCTCCCTCTCTCGCTGGCCTCTCTCCCTCTCTCGCTGGCCTCTCTCCCTCTCTCGCTGGCCTCTCTCCCTCTCTCGCTGGCCTCTCTCCCTCTCTCGCTGGCCTCTCTCCCTCTCTCGCTGGCCTCTCTCCCTCTCTCGCTGGCCTCTCTCCCTCTCTCGCTGGCCTCTCTCCCTCTCGCTGGCCTCTCTCCCTCTCTCGCTGGCCTCTCTCCCTCTCTCGCTGGCCTCTCTCCCTCTCTCGCTGGCCTCTCTCCCTCTCTCGCTGGCCTCTCTCCCTCTCTCGCTGGCCTCTCTCCCTCTCGCTGGCCTCTCTCCCTCTCGCTGGCCTCTCTCCCTCTCCTCTCCTGGCCTCTCTCCCTCTCGCTGGCCTCTCTCCCTCTCGCTGGCCTCTCTCTCGCTGGCCTCTCTCCCTCTCTCGCTGGCCTCTCTCCCTCTCTCGCTGGCCTCTCTCCCTCTCGTGCTCTCTCCTCGCTGGCCTCTCTCCTCTCTCCCTCTCTCCTCTCTCGCTGGCCTCTCTCCCTCTCTCGCTGGCCTCTCTCCCTCTCTCCGCTGGCCTCTCTCCCTCTCTCGCTGGCCTCTCTCCCTCTCTCGCTGGCCTCTCTCCCTCTCTCGCTGGCCTCTCTCCCTCTCTCGCTGGCCTCTCTCCCTCTCTCGCTGGCCTCTCTCCCTCTCTCGCTGGCCTCTCTCCCTCTCTCGCTGGCCTCTCTCCCTCTCTCGCTGGCCTCTCTCCCTCTCTCGCTGGCCTCTCTCCCTCTCTCGCTGGCCTCTCTCCCTCTCTCGCTGGCCTCTCTCCCTCTCTCGCTGGCCTCTCTCCCTCTCTCGCTGGCCTCTCTCCCTCTCTCGCTGGCCTCTCTCCTCTCCGCTGGCCTCTCTCCCTCTCTCGCTGGCCTCTCTCCCTCTCTCGCTGGCCTCTCTCCCTCTCTCTCGCTGGCCTCTCTCCCTCTCTCGCTGGCCTCTCTCCTCTCTCGCTGGCCTCTCTCCCTCTCTCGCTGGCCTCTCTCCCTCTCTCGCTGGCCTCTCTCCCTCTCTCGCTGGCCTCTCTCCCTCTCCCTCTCGCTGGCCTCTCTCCCTCTCTCGCTGGCCTCTCTCCCTCTCTCGCTGGCCTCTCTCCCTCTCTCGCTGGCCTCTCTCCCTCTCTCGCTGGCCTCTCTCCCTCTCTCGCTGGCCTCTCTCCCTCTCTCGCTGGCCTCTCTCCCTCTCTCGCTGGCCTCTCTCCCTCTCTCGCTGGCCTCTCTCCCTCTCTCGCTGGCCTCTCTCCCTCTCTCGCTGGCCTCTCCCTCTCTCTGGCCTCTCTCCCTCTCTCGCTGGCCTCTCTCCCTCTCGCTGGCCTCTCTCCCTCTCTTCGCTGGCCTCTCTCCCTCTCTCGCTGGCCTCTCTCCCTCTCTCTCGCTGGCCTCTCTCCCTCTCTCGCTGGCCTCTCTCCCTCTCTCGCTGGCCTCTCTCCCTCTCTCGCTGGCCTCTCTCCCTCTCTCGCTGGCCTCTCTCCCTCTCTCGCTGGCCTCTCTCCCTCTCTCACTGGTCTCTCTCCCTCTCGCTGGTCTCTCTCCCTCTCGCTGGTCTCTCCCTCTCTCGCTCTCTGGCCTCTCTCTCCTTACCCTCTCCTTACCCTCTGCAGACCCACACACACACTCTCCATGCAAACCTGTGGATATAGTCGTGTCCAGACATGAGGTTGCCCAGCTGGTCCGTGCCTCCCAGCTGGATCCTGCAGCCGTAGATCTGGTTCAGGTGATAGAAGTCGTGCGCCTGGAACACCTGGTACGTGAACTCAGTCAGACTCATCCCCTCCGCGCTCTTCATCCGAGACTGGACGCTGTGGCGGCTCAGCATGGTCCCCATCCGGAAGTGTCTCCCCACACGGGACAGGAAGCTCACCACGTCCCAGTCCTGGTACCACTTCAGGTTGTTCAGCACCGTCACCGTGCCCAGCTTCTTACCACAGCTGTGAAAATTCAGCTCGTAGTTGGTGAAGATCCGCTGGAGGCTTTCCCGTATGCTCCGGGTGTTCGCCTCCACGTCCTCCGGGGACAGGGGCTCTCTCTCCGCCGTCTTCCCGCTGGGGTCTCCGATGTGGGCCGTGGCTCCACCGAGGAGAGCCAGGACGTGGTGCCCGGCGTTGCGGAAGTGCAGTAGCCCCACCACGGCGAGCAGGTTCCCCACATGGAGGCTGTCAGCGGTGGGGTCGAAGCCGCAGTAGATAGTCTGGGGGGCGGACTCCAGGAGCTCCGGGAGGGCACCCTGGCCAGCTCGCTCCGGGAAACAGTCCTGTATGAGCCCGCGTTTGTTCAGCTGGTGTAGGAGTCCGCTGCGGGAGGAGGGGGAGCAGTGGAGCCGGGAGGAGAGAGGGGCGGACAGAGCCCAGCGGACCCGGGAGATGTGAGGTAGAGGTGGGCATGAGAAGCGGCAGGTCCGTGCTAAGGAGGCCGCCATCTTGGATTGTGTGTGGGAGGAGTCAACCACACGTGGAGAGGCAACAGCGCGCTCTAGTGGATGGATGCGGTTTTTGTTTTATAAGATTAAATCGTGTTTTTATTATCAATTTTTATAACATTTTTATTGTTAATTGTTTTTTATTGTCATTTATATTGTTTTTTACTTTGTACATAATGTTTTACAATTTTTTTATTTTTAAAACAAAGGCTGATCCACCATGTGCACTTGTATATTGTAAATAGTAACTGTAACTCTATTTTGAATGTAAATGTATTCTTTAGAAGTGTTTTTTATTCTTATTTTTATTATCTCTTTCTGACTGTTGCACTGAGCCAAAGCAATTTCCAAGTCTGTGACCTCCTGTTACTTACGTGGCAATAAAAATGATTCTGATTCTGATTCTAAACCTGTATATTTAAATGTGTGTATTGTATCTCTGTGCAGCACTTTTTTTTAAAAATGTGCTGTACAAATAACGTGGATTGGATTGGTTACAGAACAGTAGGAATGAGCACACAGTACAAGGTAAATGAACACAGCTAAATACCTCTATAGTAAACTCTCTACTAAATAAAATAACATAAAATAAAATCTCTAGCTTTAACATAAAAGGAAGTAGTCTATAATATAAAATAAGCAAGAATTAGGGCGTCAGAAGCTCAGTTGGTAGAGCACAGCCTTTAGGCCTGAAGGTCGTGGGTTCAATTCCCGCCTCAACTCCTTCTCCACCGATTCCCACTGATGTCTGCTTTTGTTGTGTCCTTGTGCAAGACATTTAACCCCACTTTGCCCAAAGCCCCCGCTGAAAGATCAAGGTGCTCACACTCAGAGAGCAGCCGTCCTCCTGTGGACTCACCACCTGCAGAGGGTCAGTGAGGGGCTGGTGCTCTGTGGGTGCAGCTCTGATTGCCACCCCCCTGACCCAGAAATGGATGAAGGGGAAGACAATGGATGGATGGATGGAAGCAAGAATTAAGCACAAAATCTCTAACTTTAGCATAATAAAGAATCAAGCATAAATCCTGTATATTCTAGTGCTGAAATACATAGTTGTATGTTTATGTTTACTGATAGGCCGAGTGCGGGTGGTCCAGGTGGTCCTCTCTCTACCTTTTGTGACCCAAAGATTTGACAGAACCCAAAAAGAAAATGCATGTGAAAAAGCCAGATCCCGTCATTCTTCTGAAGCTAAGGAGGGCAGGACCTGGTTAGTATTGTGTAGCCACCCAACAGCATTTTTTAACATTTATGGACATTGGTCTCTGCCCCTTATGGACCAATGGCTCTATGTGTTTTTTTTAGGGCTGTCCAAAATAGCGCGTTATTAACGCGTTAACGCAAATCAATATTAACGCCGTCATTTTTTTTATCGCGCGATTAAAAAAAAAAAAAAAATACTTTTTATTGCAGACAAACACATATACAGAAAAAAAATAGAAACAAAGAAAAGGACTAGTTCAGATACATTGTAGACAGAGATTACAAACAATATGTAGTTGGAGATACAGGGGGCCAAAGAAGAAACCCAGAAGGGCACATAGGAGGGGGGGGGGGGCATGAAGTGGGAGATGGGGGGAGGGGTTAATAAAAAAGGCAATACAAGCAAACAGTATACAGTCATAGATATACCGAAGGTAAACAGAGAAACAGCATAGAGTATTTACATGAACAAATTTACAAAATATTTACAGATTGTTTATCATCATCATAATGACACCATGATGTTTCTATACAGTCTATGGTCTATACCCACACATACACACACACACCCACACACACACATTGAAGGGGCTTTTTGTTACCAATTATTTATTTTGTCATCCATTTATTGATGATTTTGCATCAAATGTTAGTGTGTAATATAACACTACACCTTGTTTTCAATAAAAAAAAGCAATTGCACACAGCACGCAAATGTGTGACTAATTTGCGATTAATCGCGAGTTAACTATGAAATTCATGCGATTAATCGCGATTAAATATTTTAATCGTTGGACAGCACTAGTTTTTTTTAATCATTGCATTTCTTAAACGGTTTGGCAGTTTGGTTAAGTCCTCCGAGATAACCTCTGTTGTGATTTAGGGCTATAAAAGATTAGATTGAATTGAATGACTGTGATGGGAGACCTCTGGGACCACCAGGTGCCACAGTGAGGAGGCAGTAAAGTGCCAAGATACTTCAGCCTCATTGCTTAGAATGAGTTTTGTGTGAATGGGAGGTGGTGGTGGGAGGGGCCGATGACACTTGCCTCGCTTCTGTCTCTCTGTCCCAGGGCAGCTGTGGCTCGTTTATTACCACCATGTATAGAATGAATGAATAATGCAGTGAAGTGTCTTTGAGTAAGGCAAGTTTATTGTATAGCACAGTTCATACATGGTCCGGCACAGTTAGTCTAGGAACCAACTGGTCTCCACCTGCTGCACTGGTTCAAATATCACCAATAGTTTTGATTCAATTCAATTTGTTTTTTTTTTTATTGTAAGTAAGTAAGTAAGTAAGCTTTTATTTATATACCGCCTTTTCACTGCACATCGGAGTCTCAAAGCGGTTTACAATTGTTGGGTGGGGGTCGCCAGTACAGGAGGCACATGCCAGACCTATTGTACATATTTTTAGTGGTAGGGGAAACCGGAGCACCCGGAGGAAACCTACGCAGACACGGGGAGAACATGTCAACTCCACTCAAAAAGGCCCTGGGCCAACCGGTATTTGAACCCAGGACCTTCTTGCTGAGAGGCGAGAGTGCTATCCACTCAGCCACCGTGCCGCGTATTGCCCTTGTTATATCAAGTTTTATCTGTTTAAAAAATGTGAGAAAAAATTGGTCTGACCCTATTTCTGATAGCTATTCAATTTCTTGCTTTATTTATGGAGCTGTGTGGGAGGTCTTGGTTTTGGTGCGCTGCCTGTGACATCCAGTTGGGGGAGCCCTCGGGCAGTGAAGTTAGCCTGGGCCTACAACTTGTTTTGTTTTTTGGTGATTGATGGTGTTCTGGGGAAGTTTCTTGCGGATGTGAAGTTGAATGAACTTAACCACATGTTTGGTCATTAACACAGCTGCACGTCAATCAGAACGTGCAGGCTCCAAAAGTGACTATTGTGGTCACTTCAGCCCTCTTTTACAACAGCAGTCATCTCCCTCAACAACAGATCAGAGACTCAAACTGTTTGAACACAGAAAATGCAATCTATCCACAGTCTATAAATGTTAATAAATGGATCATCACTGTCATTAGACCCTCCTGCATCACTCTGATGCTGGGGATGTTTATAGTAGTAATTTTAACAAATGTTATGCCTTACTCTATTGTTACTTTTATGACTTGTTTTCACCGAGAGCCTTTTGTAACTTCCTGTTACTCACAATGTTAATCATTAGATTTCTGATTCTGGAGCCTCAACCTGGATACCACACAACCTTTGTGTTGCATCATCCTCGTTGTACAGCCTGACTCCTGGATCTGCAGCTTGTCCGTCTGTGGGACCAGATCCCCCTCTCATCACGAGCCTCCTCGAGGTTTCCCACTGGGTTTTTGAGTTGTTCAGGTTAAAAACAGTTCTGTTCAGCTGTGCATACAACTGAGGTATTTTATATTTTTATCTTTCTTTTTAATGTACTGTGATTATTTATGATTTGAATGCTTGTTTTGTTCAGCACTTTGAGTTGCCTTGTTTATGAATTGTGCTATACAAATAAACTTGCCTTGCCTTCTTTGTCGATGCAGGAGGGTCTAAGGCCAGAGATGATCCGGGACATTTACACACAGTGGTCCTCCCTCTCCCTATGGACCAATGTCTATGTATATGTCATTATCACTGTGTTCGACCCGTTTGATTCTCTAATCTGCTGATGGCGAATCAACAACTCTTTAAAGTCCTCCGAGACGACTGCTGTTGTGATTTTAGCCTAAACACAAATACAGTGCATATAAAGTGCATTCGACACATTTTTTTCGACGGCACAACACACATCATGGTTTTTAAAAATAGTTTATTTTGAAATCCATAATTTGAGAATCATTTTAAAATGCCTAGATTTACATTCATCACACATTTACAGTATTGTTATCGAGTCACAACATGGACAGCACATACAACTCCATTCAAAACAACACAAATCTAACACTTCCTATGACTGCTGCTCGGGAAAGAACAAAAACGTCAGTGATTCTGTGTCAGTACTGCATCTTTAAAACTCTGTGTAATGTAAGGCCGAGCAGGAAATACATCATTAACAGGCAAAACAACCAGAGAAAAGGACTCCAGCACTTTTCTACGTCCTGAGCTAGTTTATTAGAGTCGGAGGAGGTTTCCCTGATACACCTTAGACAATCCCTTATCGATCCAACACAAAGTAGACGGTCCTATGGAGGGCTGGAGCGCCCCCTGGTGTCCTATACAGACCATAACGATTGGCCTAATCTGTCACTTTGTTGTAATGTTGTTCCATAAAAAAAATAAAAATATCGGTATAGTGTCTTATCAAGTTTTCCACCAATCTCCAATGATGTGTTTTCTGGCAGGGCACAAGCTAAGGCACGGTTATGTTATGTGGCTTTGGGTAAAAACGCAAAAAGTCCTTGTTTGAATTGAAATAGACAAAAAAAAATGGCGAAAAAATTGCGTGGACGAGGGATGCACCGATCCAGCTTATACTTGGCTGCGATATTTGCTGATTTCGTTCCGCTTAAATCTCAGCAAACTTATTACAAATCGATCGAACTGCGTTTTAAAACAATAGCTTTTGATTCTGGAGAAACTAAAAAACTACAGTCGGAGTCAAAGTTACATTAAATTAGCTTTAAAGTGTTTTTCCACTTGTCCTTAGGCAAAACTTAGCGAAACTTAGCACTGGGTTAGAACCAGGCTTTCGTGTATGAAGTTTGCATGTTCTCCCCGTGTCTGCATAAGGTTTCTCCTGGGGCTCCGGTTTCCTCTACCACTAAAACCATATACAATACGGTTAAATCCTCCAGCAAAGGTCCTATAGAAATGGGTGGGTCAAATGCTGAGGACATATGAGGGCAATAAAATATAGCTTAAAAAAAAATATGGAGAGACATTGTTCAAGCTAGCATGAGATAGCCCCGCCCCCACAGGCTCCTGATTGGACGCAATTTATTCCAATCCCATAGGTCCAACTATTCTCCTCCAGCCAATCTTACTGGTGGTGGTTATTCCAAAGGGAGGGGCTGTTTTAAATATTTGTATCATGAAAAATACTCAATACTGTCCAAAGGTTTGAGAATGAGAGACATTTTTTAACCGGACTGGTCCAGGGGCCGACAACAACCCGGATAAAAACTAAATGAAGGTAAAATATTTGGGCTGTTCTGGGTTTTTAAAATAGAGCATTAAACATTTACATTTTGATTCACATTTGCTACATAGTAACTTTTAACCAGTTTACTATGTACTCCCGTTCACCCGTACTACATTAATGCCATATATATACACACAAGTGAGAAAATCAAAAACAAAGTAAGATATTCCACGATTGGATTCAAAAGTCTGGGGTTTCCAGCATCGTGGAACTGTATTGGCGGAGCTGAAGTTGGCTGGATGACAATGTGAACTTGTGTTTGTGATTTAAATGGTTTACTAACTGAATTTTTTTGCTCCGATGCCCGTGTAGCATCATCGATATCGGGGCACGTCCAAACTCCGGCCCGCGGGTCAAATGCGGCCGCAAACTATAAATTAGTTTGCGGCCGCATTTGACCCGCGGGCCGGAGTTTGGACGTGCCCCGATATCGATGATGCTACACGGGCATCGGAGCAAAAAAATTCAGTTCTAAATTCATATCTTCTTTTTAACCTGGAGGGATTAGAGCGAGAGAGAGAGAGACCAGAAAGAGAGAGGCCAGAGAGAGAGACCAGAGGGAGACCAGAAAGAGAGAGGGACCAGAGAGAGAGAACAGAGAGAGGGACCAGAGAGAGACCAGAAAGAGAGAGGCCAGAGAGAGAGACCAGAGGGAGACCAGAAAGAGAGAGGGACCAGAGAGAGAGACCAGAGAGAGGGACCAGAGAGAGAGACCAGAGAGAGGGACCAGAGAGAGACCAGAAAGAGAGAGAGACCAGAGGGAGACCAGAAAGAGAGAGGGACCAGAGAGAGAGACCAGAGGGAGACCAGAAAGAGAGAGGGACCAGAGAGAGACCAGAAAGAGAGAGAGACCAGAGAGAGAGACCAGAGAGAGAGACCAGAGGGAGAGGGACCAGAGAGAGAGCAGAGAGAGAGACTAGAGAGAGACCAGAGAGAGAGACCATAGAAAGCGACTAGAGAGAGCGACCAGATAGACCAGAGAAAAAGGTCAGAGGGAGAAAGAAACCAGAGAGAGGGAGAAAGAGAGAGAGAGACTAGAGAGACCCCAGAGAGAGAGACCAGAGAGAGAGACCAGAGGGAGACCATATAGACCAGAGAGAGAGACCAAAGGGAGACCATAGAGAGAAACCAGTGTGAGAGACCAGAGAGAGAAGAGAGACATGGTTCACATTTCTCCCGTTGCGTCACTCTGTGGTTTGTAAAGTCAGATATAGAGAAACTGCTCACTGAGGCCTACAGCCTGTGAGACTTCAGGCTGCAGTACCGCGGGTGGCCTCTAGTGTATGTGGAGACAGCTTTAAGCAGCAATACCCTCTTCAGGCCAAAAACATCAACGATTAATCTCAGTAAAAAACAAGCTTAATACATCAAAATCAACAATTACTGAGATATGGCCTGAACGATAACGACGCCAGTATCGTATCGGTGCATCCCCAGCTCTAAAGAGGCAGTTTAACGGTTAATCTGTAATCTATGCACGTCCACGGATGGTTACGACAATAGCAGCGGCGTGAGTAAGAATAAGCGGGGGTACAAAAAGGGTGTGTACTGCAGAAACACCAGTCTATTGCTTAATACTGCGAGACGACGAAACAGGCAAGTGACAAAAGGCGTCGTTCCATAGACTGCAAACACCTGAGAGCGAGAGGCCGAGGGGTCAGTGCAGGTCTGAGGGTCCAACACCAGGACTCCCACAGCAGTCCATTCGACGGCTTTTAGTTTGGTGTAGTTACTCAGTGTTTTTACATCTGTACGGTCTTCAGAACTCTGTCTTTTTCTGTATCTGTCCATAGTTTTCTGTAATTCATCATGATGTTTATTATTTTACCAGAATACACAGTCCTTCATACTTGCTTGTTATTATGGCAAAAGGTAGAGATTTTAAAATACAAATGTTGTAGATTTTGGTCGCTTGGTAACCGATATTCTATGGCAGATAAAACACCTTTTCTCCAAGGGACTGGCTCGGGACTGGCTCGGGACTGGCTCGGGACTGGCTCTGGACTGGCTCGGGACTGGCTCGGGACTGGCTCGGGACTGGCTCGGGACTGGCTCGGGACTGGCTCGGGACTGGCTCGGGACTGGCTCGGGACTGGCTCGGGACTGGCTCTGGACTGGCTCTGGACTGGCTCGGGACTGGCTCGGGACTGGCTCGGGACTGGCTCGGGACTGGCTCGGGACTGGCCCTGCACTAGTTCTGGTTCTGGACTAGTTTTGGACTAGTTTTGGACTGGCCCTGGTCTGGTTCTGGACTTGTTGAGTCGAGCAATCTTGGTTTTCCACTAGTTACCATAGCAACACACTGTTTACTGCAGAAAGTTAGCATTTGTATTAGCATTAGCTTTTTGACAAACTGTTTTTTGCTGTATTTCACATTAGATTCACTAGTTTTAGCACTTCTTAAAAGCGAGTAAAGGTGAAATCCTTACAAATCACTTATGTTTAATAAAACTGGCGTAAAACTAACTTTTTTGGGGGATTTTTTCCGAATCCCATTGATTTAGAAGCAGTTGAAATGGCGGCACAGGGAGTCTGGGAGTCCTGGTGTTAAGCCAAGACATAATAGAAAAGTATAGTTAGCTTGATAAATGATAAACAACGTGGAATGTCCCCTCTGGGATTCAGATATATGGATCTTCCCCTTCCCACTATATTTACACAGCGTTTACACTACTTTACAATAGTGCCACTTCAAACAAACATTGATCAGACTTAGTCATATATACTATAGTATAAAAATATGATCAGGTCAATTCTGACATAATTATCTGGCAAGAAAGATTCTGCAGAATACATGTACATATAAAAAACGTGTTGAGCAATAATATTATTACAACCTGGATTGTTATTAGTATCTCCTAAAGGCAGCAGCGATAAAACGGGTTAAGTCCATTGGTTCCAGAACGGCAACAAATTAGAGATAAAGAGATAAATAGTGTGGAAATTAATATTATGTCGTCAGATGCAACAGGAAACTGAAACCCATGAATAAAAGAGACTGATTAGCCCCGTTTCCACCGGCCCGACTTGGCCCTACTCGGCTCGACTCTACCTGGTTGCGTTTCCATCATGCTTTAGCATCTGGTACCGTATCCATGCAGCCCACTGAAAAAAACAGTTTATGTGGAGATTCCTGGGTAACCATGGCTTCCAGCAGCACTCAGCTAAAACACTTCACTACCAGCTCGGCCTGGACAGAACCAGAACCAAGAGGGACTAAAGAAAGACAACATGGCTAGTGGAAACGCTCTCAATCGAGGTAGAATAGTACCGAGTAGAGTAGGGCAAAGTAGGGCTGGTGGAAACGGGGCTTAAGCGACTGTACGTAAATGTAACGTACAGAAAGTAAACATGTCAACGTTTTTCATACACTGTTAAATCATGATCAGAACTATTTAACTGATTTGTTTTTGATCAAAAACCAGGTTTTTCAAATGCATTCTTTGAGCTGGGACAAACAGGGCTGCACGATTTGTCAACATTTTTGTGGACCGCAATTACTAAAGTTATTTGCTAATGAAAAAGGGACTAATAATAGACAAACAGGACTTGAATTTCTTGATGTTTGATTATTTTCAGTCAATGACCACAGACTGTACATTAGGAGTGGACTGGCCGAGAGCCCCGTCACCGTAGCGTTAGCCTTGACGCGGAGGAAGCCGATTTGAACATAGGCTAGCTGGAGACAATTTGGGCATTTGTTCCGATGACGTTAGCTTAACTTTGAGCCGTATCAGAGTAACTGAGACGGTTGCTATGGCAAGCTGGTGTTTCTTTTATATTCAAATGTGCCTTATATATGTACAATAATTAGCTTCTTTTCCAATCTAGCTGATGCGGTAAATTGCATAGTCCAAGAATTGCGGTCGATAAAAATGATATCATACTTAAGCACAATATTTTAGATTTTGTTGTACACATATTTCCTGAACTCTGTGTCAGTTGTGTAAAAGGTCATTCTTAATATCAGATATATAGATGTTAATTTAATTTGACGGCTTTTTAAACATACAGGAAATCAGATATTTTGCTAAAATAAAATGGGCGGCACGGTGGCTGAGTGGATAGCACTCTCGCCTCTCAGCAAGAAGGTCCTGGGTTCGAATCCCGGCCGGACCAGGGCCTTTCTGAGTGGAGTTGAAAGGCGGTATATAAATAAAGCTTACTTACTTACTACTTACTAAAATCGTGCAGCCATACTCACCAGAAACGGTAGAATAATACAGATTTGGGATTTCTTGTCGATAGTAGTGCACGTACAGACAATACTGCACTTAAAACAAACCAATCTGGCTAGAATACAAAAAGAGAGGAGAAAGAACAGGCGATTCACGGGCTGTCCGCAGCTTGCACTTCTCTGCCGTAGACCCCTGGAGCGGCCGCAGTGGCAGGATCCGTGCAGTAGTTTGGTAAAAAGGCCTCCGTCAGTCCTTCAGGCCACAGACTGACCGTGTTTCAAGTTTTGCATTGAGCTGCTTTGTGCGGAGCCACGCAATCCAGTCACGGTTCCAAGCCCCCGCAAAGAACATCTTCACCACGGGAAATTTTGATTTAAATACACGTTATGGTTAGCTACAATCACGGTCTCGAAAAGTATCCCATTGGCGCAGGGTCCTTCCTCACGCTGTGTTTATGCTGGGTGGTCATTTAGAGCCGATGTGGAAAGAGCTGCCTCGTTGTTGCCGTCGTAACTAAAAGTCACTTGGGTGTTCTGTAAATGTATTGTATTCCGCTACAGCAGGGGTCTCCAACCTTTAGCTCCCAGTAGCTCGCCACAGCCCTTCCGAGAAGCTCCCCAAAAGGATTTAGGGCATTTTAAACAACATGCTAGATACTTCCAATGCCTTTAACATTTGTACATATTTAACTTTGAGCGCTAATAAAAGCCTAAAAGACTGACCGAGTGTGACATCACCATAGTGTTAGCCTTAATGCGGAAGAAGCTGATTTGAACATAAGCTAGCTGGAGCCAATTTCCTTATATGGGCAATTGTTCGGACGGCGTTAGCTGCGCACCGTAACAGGGGCAGACGTGTTGCTAAAAAAGGTTGCTAAGGCAAGATAGTGTTTCCCCCGGAAATGAAGGCATCTGATTGGTCAAATTTTTTCATGGCCCATATCTGGATTTGTCTGGATTTGGATCTGAATGTCACAATATGAACACCTGGATCACAGAGAGTGTATAATCGCCGATGTTTTTTAATCCCAAAATGGTGAGTGTGACATAAACGGTTACTGAGCAAGAGGAGTTTTCAACACTTCCCTATTGAGCTAGCGGGTTAGCATTGCCCATCCATATACAGTGAATGTTAGATACCCATAAAGCAATCGAAGGCATGTCACCGTTATAAAATATTGCCTCAATTTCTGCCAATTTTTGCCCTGAAAAAGTAGCTTTCGGTTGGAGACCCCTGCGCTACAGCCCGGCTCTTATCGTCAACTTCCCGCAGAAATGGCTGGATTGTTGTCGCAGTATCAGAAATCGCCTTGATCACTTTGCACACACCGGAGATGCTGGTGCTCATTCTGCTTGCATGTCATATTTGCATGTTTGTGTTAAAGCCGAGGTATTCAGTTCAACTCTGTCCACAAAAGGGCTGGTGGTGGCTGCAGGTTATCATTCCAACCGAGACCACACACCAGACTCCTCCAATTTCTCCTACGGGGGATCAAAAAAGTATCTATCTATTCATATATTTCCTCAAAAGTCTTCAGGTTGAGACTGGACTCACTTGAGGAAATGTGAGTCCAGTCACTCACATTTTTGGTGTTGCTCCTGCTCGGTTGGAATGAATACCTGGAGCGAAAACCGGCCCTTTAAAGGCCGAGTTAAATACCCCAGTGTTAAAGTGTCATCTGGAGTGAACATGGAGCAGGTCGGATCCCAGCTCTTGTTGCTTTTGGGTCCCAGTGGTTCGGCCCAGGCTTATGGAGGACTTCTAGTTAATGTCTCTGTATAGCCTCGTTTCCACCGGCCCTGCTCTACTTGGCTCTTCTTTCTTTTTAAATAATCATTGTATTTGCTGTGTTTGAACGGTTTGATTCTCTGATCGGTGTTGGCGAATCGACAGCTTTGTAAAGTCCTCGGACATAACTACTGTTGTGATTTTGGGCAATACAGAAGCACGTTGAATTTAAATGGATTTAAACTTGGCTTGACTTGGCTCGGCTTGACCTGGTTGTGTTTCCATTACACTTTAGTATCTGGAACCAGTATCTGTAGAAAGTCCTTGCCAACCATAGCTTCCAGCAGCACTCTAGTACTACCTATGCCTTTTCAGTACCTGCTTGGCCAATCAGAGAAGAGTAGTGCCAAGTAGACTAGAGTAGGGTCACAAGTAGGGCCGGTGGAAACAGGGCTCATTTCTCCGGTAGAAGAAAGAAGTAGGATTCCAGAACTGCGGTCAGTACATGTCCCTGTATATCTCCTGTAGAAGCGGGTGCAAAGATGTGTCCTCAGTCTTTTTGATCTCCTGCACCAGGCGAGCGTGCTCCGTCACCAGCTGCCTGAGGTCGGCCAGCTTCTGCAGCAGTTTGGGGAAGAGGAAGGTGTGGTCCGGATGGTTGGCCAGTAGGTGGAGCTGCAGGACCCTCACGATCCGCTCCTGCATACGTTCAATGAGGGCCACGTTGACCAGGCCGGGGCGGTCTAACGGTGAAAACACACACATGCTTAGTTAGTGTAACATTGGGATGATAAATCAGGACATTTTAAACTAAACAAACTCTTAATTTATAAAGCTGGTATAAACAACTAATTTTGCACCAATAAAGTATATCCATCCATCCATCCATTTTCTACCCTTTAATCCATTTCTGGGTCAGGGGGGTGGCAGTCACAGATGCCACCCAAGTCTCATAGCACCAGCCCCTCACTGACCCTCTGCAGGTGGTGAGTCCACAGGAGGACGGCTGCTCTCAGAGTGTGAGCATAGCCTTGATCTTTCAGTGGGGGCTTTGGGCAAAGTGGGGTTAAGTGTCTTGCCCAAGGACACAACGACAGCAGTCATCAGTGGGAGTCGGTGGAGAAGGTGCAGAGGTGGGAATTGAACCCACGACCTTCTGGGCTTAAGGCCAATGCTCTACCAACTGAGCTACTGTCGCCCAATAAAGTATAATGTATTCTTATTATGTTATTACAGCAAACACAACAAATGTGGTAATCCTGGATCTCAGCCCTGGTTCTACTACAGCCTTGGTCCTGGATCTACAGCCTCAGTCCAGGATCTACAGCCTCAGTCCAGGATCTACAGCCTCAGTCCTGGATCTACAGCCTCAGTCCTGAATCTACAGCTTCAGTCCTGAATCTACAGCTTCAGTCCTGAATCTACAGCTTCAGTCCTGAATCTACAGCCTCAGTCCTGGGTCTACAGCCTCAGTCCTGGGTCTACAGCCTCAGTCCTGGATCTACAGCCTCAGTCCAGGATCTACAGCCTCAGTCCTGGATCTACAGTCTCAGTCCAGGATCTACAGCCTCAGTCCAGGATCTACAGCCTCAGTCCTGGATCTACAGTCTCAGTCCAAGATCTACAGTCTCAGTCCTGGATCTACAGCCTCAGTCCTGGATCTACAGTCTCAGTCCTGGATCTACAGCCTCAGTCCTGGATCTACAGCCTCAGTCCTGGATCTACAGCCTCAGTCCTGGATCTACAGTCTAAGTCCAGGATCTACAGCCTCAGTCCCACCTCCACAGCAGATGACCGCAGCCACAAACAGAGCGATGTCGCTGTCGTCCAGCTCCAGCGAGTTAAACTTCATGGCGAACTGGAACTTGGGCTCCATCATCTCGCTGAAGGGTCTGCGGAGGCTCTTGAGGAACTCGCGGGTGATGAAGCCCGAGCCGTAGGCCACCAGCAGCCCGTCCTTGTTCATCGAGGAGGCCAGCATGGCGAACATGGCCTCATACACGCCGTACTTCAGCAGAGTCACCTGGTCGTTCAGGTCCAGGCTGGAGAAACCCGGAACCGATTTAGCAAATTCCGTGAGCTCCGTAACGGTTTCCACGGACGTGCATTGGCAGCAGTGGAATATCCGCACCTCGGCCTCTCGGTTCTTCAGCATCTCGGCAGAACCCAGCATCTTAGCCACAAACGTCTGCTCGGCCAGCTGCAGCGTCTCCATGTCGTGGATGACAAAGGGCTGGAAAGACAAGGAGAATTTTACATACTACTACAGAGGGCCCTGGTTTATCGCAGGGGTGATGTGTTCTAAAAATAACCCACAGCCAGTTAAATTGCAGCTGTATGTTTTAAGGCTGTAAACCGATCACACTTTATATACTTTTCTAACCACCTGAACTCAAGACTGCTGAAGAGAGAGAGACCAGAAATATCAAACCTGTTGGTTGTAGGTCTGAGCGCTGCTGCAGCTGTAAGAAGCCGTGCATACACTGTAAAATACAGCTGCAGAGGAGACTGAGGGACAGATACAGGACTGAGGGCTATAGAAGAGACCAGAGAGAGACCAGGGAGAGACCAGAGAGAGACCAGAGAGACACCAGAGAGAGAGAGAAAGTCTTCTGAACCTGGGCCTTAGTTTGGACATGCCTGTTGTAGTCTAATTTCTATGTGTTCACGGAGGTGCACCATACTTTATTTTATTATTAAACGGTACTTCCGCATCGGCGATCATGCTAGCTGCACTAGTTTACAGTCACAGGAGAATGAGGAGAATGCTGGAGGCATATGTTCACAAGCTACAGCCTCAGTAATCCCCCATTGTCAATCCTGGTTTAGTCCTGGTTTAGACATGGTTTATTCCTGCTTTATGAATCTGCGTGCGTCCAAAGACACACATGCAGTCCCACGCTCAAACGAACGTCACCACTGACCTTCCATTGAAAGTCGCTGCAACGCATGATCCGGTCTGAACGCCGCATAAGATATCCAGAGACAGTAAAAGTATATGTTTCTGCTTGGGGAAAATGTATGGCACTTCTGTTGGATCAAAAACAGCCCTTGAGGTTTAGGTTGATTTCAAAGCAGCTTTAGAATTGCCCCTGGTGGGATAAATAAAGTAGTCTGAATGTCCATCGTCGTCATAGCAGCCACAGTTCTCTACATACTGCTTTTCTACCACACGATAAAAACCTATTGAGGTGATTTATTATTATTTTTATTACTAATTATAATGAGACAATTTTCTTTGTCAGTCCATGTTTCAGAACGTGAAGTAATATCTTCAGTAGAAAATATTTGATGAAACAAGTATGAATAATAAAGCTTGCTGTAACCCTCTGCCACCACTAGAGGGAGACGCAGAATTTGAAATGACAAATAACTCATTTAGAGGCAATATTTTTGTTTGGTCTGAGTGTGATGTCATAGTGGTACAATGACAACCTACTGTTACAGGACTGAGAAAGGAGATTAAACACACACACACACACAGCCACACACACAAATACACAACTACTGTATCTGTGGGAATCAAAGAAACAGAGCAAACTAAAGTTTAAAAGAGGGCGATGTGACGATTGAGAGACAGAGCTACTATTTGATGCAGATGAAAGCTTAGCCATATCAACCCATGTCTTTAAGGGGCTCACGGCGGGTACACACTGTTACACACTGCTACACACTGCTTCTTTACGCTGTTCCGGGTCAGACAGGCCTTCCCTTGTTCGCTCTGTGTGCTAACTTCTGATTGAGCAAGTTATTTCTGTCGCTCCGGAGCTAAACTTAACCACAAGAGCGAGGCCTGTCTTGTGTTGCATGTTGTAAGGGATATTTGTAGATGTAATCAGTGTGTGTGTGTGCATGTACTGTCTGTTAGTATGTGTGTGTGTACATGTAGTGTGTGTGTGTGTATGTGTTCGAATGTGTACGTGTGTGTACAGTGCCTTGCGAAAGTATTCGGCTCCTTTGAACCTTTCAACATTTTGCCACATTTCAGTCTTCAAACATAAAGATATAAAATTAAATTTTTTTGTCATGAATCAACAACAAGTGGGACAAAATCGTGAAGTGGAACAAAATTTATTGGATAATTTAAACTTTTTTAACAAATAAAAAACTGAAAAGTGGGGCGTGCAATATTATTCGGCCCCTTTACTTTCAGTGCATTCTATTTATCATCATCAGTCATTTAGGACAACATTGGATCATTCAAAGATCCTCACTGAACTTCTGGAGTGAGTTTGCTGCACTGAAAGTAAAGGGGCCGAATAATATTGCACGCCCCACTTTTCAGTTTTTTATTTGTTAAAAAAGTTTAAATTATCCAATGAATTTCATTCCACTTCACGATTGTGTCCCACTTGTTGTTGATTCATGACAAAAAATTAAAATGTTATAGCTTTATGTTTGAAGCCTGAAATGTGGCGAAATGTTGAAAGGTTCAAGGGGGCCGAATACTTTCGCAAGGCACTGTATGTGTGCGTATGTGTATGTGTGTGTGTTCATGTATGTGTAAGTGTGTGTACGTGCGCTTGTGTATGTTGGAGTGCGAGTGTGTGTGTCTATTAATTCATGTTTTATAAGGAGAAACAAATTGTAGGAAAATTGCGACATTTCTATGTGTACTAAGAGTGTGTGTGTGCTATTGTGTGTGTGTGTGTGAGAGAGTTGCGTGTGCGTGTGTGCCCATGTGTGTGTGTGTGTGCGACAGAGAAAGTGATTCAGGATATTGTTCAAAGGGTTTTGGTGTTTCATATATATATATATACAGTATATATAAGTATTTTTATATTGAGTGTCAATATAAAAGTGAAAAAGTAGTACTGGAGAGCTGGTTTTCCCGGTGAGGATGGTCCGGGCTTTGGCCTTGTTCATGTTGAAGTTCCTCACGTAGGCCTCGTAGATCTGTCGAGCCAGGCTTTTCTGATCCGCCAGCTGAGGGTCCTCCACCTCGCGGTCCATGGTCCCCATCTCCGCTTTCAGCTTCAGCTTCTCCGACTGTGGCATGCGACCGAAACGAATTGCTGAGGACGAATAAAGAAATTAAATTTAGACTTAATCAAGGAGTTTTTAGAACACAAATTAGTCTCAGTTTTCCCCCAGTGGTAAAAACGCCCCTGGTTCTTAACTGACATTGATTGGCCAGAGTGCTGCTGGGAGTAGAGTAGAGTAGAGTAGAGCGAAGTAGAGTAGAGTAGAGCAAAGTAGAGTCGAGCAGAGCCGAGTAGAGCCGAGCAGAGCCGAGTACAGTAGAGAATAGAGTAGAGTAGAGTAGAATAGAGCCAAGTAGAGTAGAATAGAATAGAGCAAGTAGAGTAGAGTAGAGTAGAGTAGGGTAGAGTAGAGTAGAGTAGAGTAGGGTAGGGTAGGTAGAGTAGAGTAGAGTAGGTAGAGTAGAGCCAAGTAAGAGTAGAATAGAATATTCCAAGTAGAGTAGAGTAGAGTAGAATAGAGCCAAGTAGAGTAGAGTAGAGTAGAGCAGGGTAGAGTAGAGTAGAGTAGAGTAGAGTAGAGCCAAGTAGAGTAGAATAGAATATATCCAAGTAGAGTAGAGTAGAGTAGAGTAGAGTCAAGTAGAGTAGAGTAGAGTAGAGTAGAGTAGAGTAGAATAGAATTAGAATATATCCAAGAGAAGTAGAGTAGAATAGAGCCAAGTAGAGTAGATAGAATAGAGCCAAGTAGAGTAGAGTAGAGTAGAGTAGAGTATAGTAGAGTAGAGTCAGAGTAGAGTAGAGTATGAGTAGAGTAGAGTAGAGTAGAGTAGAGTAGAGTAGAGTAGGTAGTAGAGTAGAGTAGAGTAGAGTAGAGTAGAGTAGAGTAGGGTAGGGTAGGGTAGGGTAGGGTAGGGTAGGGTAGGGTAGGGTAGAGTAGAGTAGAGTAGAGTAGAGTAGAGTAGAGTAGAGTAGAGTAGGGTAGGGTAGGGTAGGGTAGAGTAGAGTAGAGTAGAGTAGAGTAGAGTAGAGTAGGGTAGAGTATAGTAGAGTAGAGTAGAGTAGAGTAGAGTAGGGTAGGGTAGGGTAGGGTAGGGTAGAGTAGAGTAGAGTAGAGTAGAGTAGAGTAGAGTTACGGTAACAAAGCAGTAACGTTAATGAGAACAAAACAACACTTGCTTTAACCTTGATCTCATAAAGAGATTAGATCTGAACCCTCTCTGACCCTGCCAACGTAAACACCACGCTACTACGCTAACGTGTGTGTGTCTGTGTGCCTCTCTCTGTGTGTGTGTGTGTCTGTGTGCCTCTCTCCAAGTGTGTGTGTCTGTGCGTGCGTGTGTGTGTGCGTGCATGTGCGTGTGTGTGTGTGTCTGCATGGGTGTGTGTGTGTGTCTGCGTGTCTGTGCGTGCATGTGTGTGTGTTTGTCTGCATGTGTGTGTGTGTGTGTGTTTGCATGTGTGTGTGGGTCCTGCCGGGGTCACAGGTCGTCTTCAGACCATTCAGAGGACTGGGGAGTGGAAGGTGCTTGTCCAAAGCGCTAAGACCCTGCAGCAGGAGCCAGGTCTCATTAAGGAGCGTGGAGTGAGTGGCTCTAAGCTGCACATAAGTCCATTTGGTAAAGCAGCAGAGAAGATGAGTCTAGACACAAGCCCAGCTCAGTTTGAGGAAGGAGTGTAAACAACCAGGTTCTTCGGTCTGTTGTTCATTCATTCTTTCTTTCATTTTCAACCCCTTTTCTTTGGTTTGTTGTTGTTTTGTTTTGTTTTTTCCGTTCTCATATTCAACAACAACAAAAATCGGATAGAAATTCTCTCTATTAGATCATTCAAATCAGCAGCAAAATCATGGGACGGCAGCTAAACTCACTCACATCGACAATAAGTGTGTTTCAAGGATTCAAGCCCCACGTCTCCAAAATGTCTGCCCCATGGATCTATAACAGTGGGGGAGGGTCCCAGCTCAAAAGTGGCCAAAATGACGTGCGCTGACATGCTGCAATACCACCCCGGGTCGTTGGGGGTGGACCCAGAAGAAGAATTAGCCAATGCTAACATATAGCATTGGCAGACCTCTCAAAAACGTCTTTACAGGATCGACCAAAAGTTGGCTCTTGGCCCAAAGCTCCGTTCCACATGTGTGTCAATGCTGAGGGGGGTGAATTTTTTTGGTCCACTCTAGTTTACTCGCTGTGAATTTTTGAAGTCTCTCGTTCAAATGAATGGAGCTGCTCCGGCTGACGCATGCGCAGATGCGTTTTTTCACAATTTTCTTGTGGGCGGGACCACTCGCGGCCATCTTGGATTGCTCCATGAAAGCACTTTTCATGGCCAACTCCTATGAACAGCGGAGATAGGCGTGACTCTGTCCATTAATATTTACAGTCTATGATCTATAATAAGAACTGGACAGAGTATTACTAGCTTACAGCTACCCCACCCATGGACACACGGGTACTGCAGACTAAATTCACCCGGGTTATGCAGAAAAAAGTCCCATAGAACTCAATGTAAACTAAAACAGCTCAACCTCAGCTGACAGAGAACCTGACAGAGAACCTACAGCTTTCATAAAGATCAGATTTTGTGGGGATTTTAGTGTCTCCTGTCGCCTTTTTTTCTTGTTAAATCCTTACATTTTCTATGAATCTACACTTTAGTGCCACAAACTCTGAAACTAAAGAGTCTCTGATTGGTCTGAAAGCTGCCGTATTCCTCTGTGCTTGGAGTGCTTGGCGCAAAGCATCATGGGAGCTCGTCCACTGCGCAGAACCGGGACGACCAGGGAAATGACCTAATATTGACGAGTTCTGCTAATCTCTCGGTGCCCATGGTCTCTTCATGCGCCACTGAGCCCAAGCCGCCATCTTGGATCACCGGGGCTTGGTCTACCCCTGGTCTCCAAGATCTCTGATCATTCAGACCAATGTCGCACTTTATTACTATTGTTGGAAACTTTTTATAATTATGTATTTATGCGTTAGTGTGGATGGATATGTTCTTGCTGCTGGACACCTGGATTTCTCCTACAGGGATCAATAAAGTATCTATCAATCAATCAATGTATAAATCTATCCATCTACCTAGTTCCAATAACTCTGGGGTGCACACTGGGGTATTCGTGCACCGTTTTTCCAATGTGGTTTTACTGCAAATGGCAAATAGATTCTTGAATCTATTGGCTGGGTGTGTGGACCATTCGGGACACGGTCCACACACTCGCACACAGCTCTAGTATCATATGAAGCAAGATTATGACAGTTCTGGTTGATGGCCCTGTAAAAACCGCTCTGTTATTGATTCACTCGTCCTTACGACTGGACACGCCAGAGTGATGCATGTTTTTATGGCTGTGTCCTGGAGCTGGATGTAGTTTTCTCTGGACTCCACTTCCTCTTATCGTAGACGAGTATCGGCTGTCATTGGTGTAAAGTGTAAACAAAGCCGCGGAGGAAAGAAACGGGAGAAGTCCGTGCAACTGGATCCTTTTAAGTCGGTGAATTTACCGACTGCTCGACCACGGCGTCTCCTCTCCGCGCAGACATCCAGGCTACATCCACTCAAAGTCAAAATACTTGTAGTTTCTGTGAAGCCGGAGTCGGTTCAGTAAATGCTGGCGTCCACATGAAGGTCTGAAAACGCTGTGGAACTGCACCAGGCCTGTAGGTGGCGCTGTGACGCACTGGGGTCGAGGCCAGACTTCTGTGAAGGGATTTAAAGGGCTCAGTTTGTAAACAGACAGAAGGAGATGATGCTGTAATAGTGCCACTTCTCTCTCTTCTCTCCTGTTTTCTCTCAAGTCTCTCTCCTCTCTTTCTCTCCAGCTCCTCTTTCCACTCCTCCCTCCTCTTCTCTCCCTCTCTGGTCACTCTCATCTCCTCTTCTCTCTCTCCTCTCTCTCCTCTTCTCTTCTGTTCTCTCCTCCTTCTCTCCTCCCCTACCGTTCCCATCCCTCCTCTCCTTCCTCCTCTCCTCTCCTCTTCCCCCTCCTCTCCTCTTCTCTCTCTCTTTCCTCTTCTCTTTCCCCTCCACTCCTCTCCTCTCTCTCTTTCCTCTTCTCTTCTCTTCCTCTTCTCCTCTCTCTCTTTCCTCTTCTCGCCTCTTCCCCCTCCACTCCTCTCCTCTCTCTCTTTCCTCTTCTCTTTCCCCTCCACTCCTCTCCTCTCTCTCTTCCTCTCCTCTCCTCTTCCCCCTCCACTCCTCCTCCTCTCTCTTCTCTCCTCTTCTCTTCCTCCCCTCCACTCCTCTCCTCTCTCTTTCCTCTTCTCTTCTCTTCCCCCTCCACTCCTCTCCTCTCTCTTTCCTCTTCTCTTCTCTTCCCCCTCCCCTCCTCTCCTCTCTCTCTTTCCTCTTCTCTTCTCTTCCCCCTCCACTCCTCTCCTCTCTCTCTTTCCTCTTCTCTTTCCCCTCCACTCCTCTCTCTTTCCTCTTCTCTTCTCTTCCCCCTCCACTCCTCTCCTCTCTCTCTTTCCTCTTCTCTCCTCCCTCCCTCCTCTCTCCTCTCTCTTCTCTTTCCTCTTCTCTTTCCCCTCCACTCCTCTCCTCTCTCTCTTTCCTCTTCTCTCTTCTCCCCCCCACTCCTCTCCTCTCTCTTTCCTCTTCTCTTTCCCCTCCACTCCTCTCCTCTCTCTCTTTCCTCTTCTCTTCTCTTTCCCCTCCTCTCCTCTTCTCTCTCTCTTTCCTCTTCTCTTTCCCCTCCACTCCTCTCCTCTCTCTTTTCTCTTCTCTTCTCTTCCCCCTCCACTCCTCTCCTCTCTCTCTTTCCTCTTCTCTTTCCCCTCCACTCCTCTCCTCTCTCTCTTTCCTCTTCTCTTTCCCCTCCACTCCTCTCCTCTCTCTCTTTCCTCTTCTCTTTCCTCTTCTCTTTCCCCTCCACTCCTCTCCTCTCTCTCTTTCCTCTTCTCTTCTCTTTCCCCTCCACTCCTCTCCTCTCTCTCTTTCCTCTTCTCTTCTCTTTCCCCTCCACTCCTCTCCTCTCTCTTTCCTCTTCTCTTCTCTTTTCCCCTCCCTCCTCTCCTCTCTCTCTTTCCCCTCCTCTCCCCCTCTTCCCCTCCTCTCCTCTCCTCCTCTCTCCTCCCCTCCTCTCCTCTCTCTCCCCTCCTCTCCCCCTCTCCCCTCCTCTCCTCTCTCTCTCCTCTCCTCCCCTCCCTCCTCCCTCTCCTCTCTCTCTCTCTCCTCCCCTCCTCCTCTCTCTCTCTCCTCTCCTCTCCTCTCCTCTCCCTCCTCCTCTCCTCTCTCTCTTCTCTTTTTTTTTCCCTCCGCTCCTCTCCTCTCGCTCTTTCCCCTCCTCTCCCCCTCTCCCCCTCCTCTCCTCTCCTCTCTCTTTCCCCTCCTCTCCTCTCCTCCTCCCCCTCTCCCCCCTCTCCTCTCTCTCTCCTCCTCTCCCTCTCCCCTCCCTCCTCCCTCTCTCTCTTTCCCCTCCTCTCCCCTCTTCCCCTCCTCCCCTCCTCCTCCTCTCCCCTCCTCTCCTCCTCTCCTCCTCTCCCTCTCCCTCTCCCCCTCCCTCCCCCCCCTCTCCCCTCCTCTCCTCTCCTCTCCCCCTCCTCTCCTCTCCTCTCCCCCTCTCCTCTCCTCTCCTCTCCCCTCTTCTCCCTTCCTCTCCCTCTCCTCTCCTCTTCTCGCCACTCTTTTTTAAAATCCAAACTTAAGCGCAGCTAAACTCTGATATCGCTCTAATCGACTCGTGCTCCGCTCTGATTGGTCAGAACGCAATAGTGTGGATTCATAGAAAGACTTGAGGATGACAATAAACACTAAAATCGACACAAAAACCGTCCTTTGTGAAAGCTGTAGGTTGAGAACAAGGTGCTTTAGTTCACACGGAGGTCTATGGGAAAAATCTCCTTACAGCCTGTGTTGATTTAAGCTGCAGTACCCTCTAGTCCAGGCATGTCAAAGTCAAATACATCAGAGGGCCAAAAAAAAATGTTTGCTACGCTCCGAGGGCCGGACTGGTTCAATGTTTCTCAACATCCAGAGGCAGTGCCGGTGACACCTGTTGGCTCGATAAAATATGCTCCAAAGCCAATCCTCATACTGTACATATTAGATGTAATAGACATCTGAGAACATGAAAATAGTAAAAAAAAGAAAAAGCTCAAACTTGGTTAAATGTAAAAGAGCAGTCTGGACCTCTTTTCGGGGCGTTTTTTGATTAAATCTGAAGAATGGATTATACTTTGGGAAATACAAGTGGATATTCTTCTTCAATAGACAGTTACGGAGAGAAAGAGACTAAGCAAGGATGGGGAAAGTCTAATTTGTTGGAGCAGTAGAAGACGAAAGGTAAAAAACAAATACAGACGTGATTTATTTTGTGCCCATATTATGCGTTATATCTTTTTAATGCAAAGTCTGATCGTTTACACTTACATATAAATATAGCTGAGAAAATAAGCTTTAAAATGATATATAGCTTGTGGCTTATGAAGTTCAAAATACATCTGCTATTGCCAGCAGATGTATTTTTTTCCTCGTTTTCTCCCACCGGCGGGGCTAGCGAGCTTAAGGGGTCAATACATTGCCTCGATGGCAGGCAATGTCCCGGGGGCCATAGATAATTCATTCGCGGGCCGGATTTGGCCCGCGAGCCTTGACTTTGACACATGTGCTCTAGTCCATGTTGAGACGGGTCCAACCACCCTTTGCAGCGGCACGTGGCACTGTGGTTTACATCACAGCAAGAAGGTCCTGGGTTCGATTCCACCTCCAGACAGGGCCTTTCTGTGAGGAGTTTGCATGTACCACTAAAAGCATCTACAATAGGTCCTATACAGGCAACCCTGCTCCCTTCTCTGTATGGGGTGAGGTAAAGTGCTTAATGCTTTCATCCTCACAACAAAGAAAACAGTTGTTCCTCTGCTTCAAACACACATTAAAAAGAGGTGTTGGATTGCGTGTGTGTAAGCAAGTAATCTTTAAGTACTTAGCACTTTTCTTGTGTGTGTGTGTGTGTGTATGTGTATTGAAGTGTGTGTGTGTGTGTGTGTGTGTGTGTGTGTGTATTGAAGTGTGTGAGGGTGTGTGTATTGAAGTGTGTGTGTGTGTATTGAAGTGTGTGAGGGTGTGTGTATTGAAGTGTGCGAGTGTGTGTGTATTGAAGTGTGTGTGGCTGTTTGTGTACCCGGAGTGTACCTGCCCCACGCACCATTGTGAGACATGCCCACGGAAAGGCACTTCTGGAAGCGGCAGTATTGGCACTTGTTGCGGTTCTTCTTCTGTATTTTGCAGTGACGGTCGCACTTGTCGTACTCCAGCTTCAGCCTGATGGTTCTGCGGAAAAAACCCTGGGAAACGAACACAAAACACAGCACGTTTCTATATGAAGACGGTACTGGTTGTATGATGCTTAACACTATAAATCCCACTGCAGTCAATTGGATGGCTTTTTGTTTTAGAAGTGTAATTATTCTACTTATGTATGTTTTTGGTCATCATAATCTTGTGACCTTTTCGGTTTCTATATGATACATCATTGTTTTTGCTCGAGAGATGTCAAATTCTGCACTTTGAGCCTTAATTTGACCCCTGAACATGCATGAAAAGTTGTAAAATTTTGCCCAAAAATCAGACCTGGTGAAAAATTTGATATTTTGGTGTTTATTTTTATTGGACAGAACAGCGCCAGCTACAACAGCCAAAATAATTCCCCCATGGGAGTTTTGGAGATCAAGTTTGTTGTATAGTCATGAAATTTGATACACATGTTCCTCAAGTCAAGACAAGAAAAAAATACTATTATGGCCCCGCCGTCTGACAAACAGGAAGCCCATAAATTTCACTGCAAAATGGAAAAATGAACATCAAAAGTTTTCATACATGTCGGTTGGAAAGCGACTCCTCCTCGGCCGTTTCACCGATTCGCCTCAAAATCGCTCCACATCATCTCAACACATGTACCATCAAAATGACCTCAGGGATTTTTGATCAGTGAAACATTGTTCGAGCAGCGGAGCGGCAAAATGTGACCTTTTTTTGTCCGTTTTTGACAACATTAAATTTGCTCCCGTTTGCACAACTCTAGGGTCTAGGTCATTTGAAAGTGAAATGATTCAAATTGACACATTAGCGCCCCCTACAGACTATTTCAAAGTTTTAGATGGGCATTTTCAAATTTAGTTTTTTCAAAACGTTTGAAATTTTGCACATAAATCTGTTTTGCCCTGTTGATTCAAAAAGTCAATTGGGTCCAAGGCTTATTTTTTACCCTGTTGCCATGGCGATGACAAACGCTCCCCATTCATTGCAAATGTACACCTCACACAAACATCAAACCAGCCTCGGCCGTTTCACCGATTCGCCTCAAAATCGCTCCACATCATCTCAACACATGTACCATCAAAATGAAACGTTGTTTGAGCAGCAGAGCGGCAAAATGTGACCTTTTTTCCCCATTTTGACGATAGAAACAATGCTGGCTTTTGCACAAACCAAGTCCGAAATGTACCAAATTTGATTCGCTTGTTCAAGTTTTGGGTTTGGGTAAACTGAAAGTGTAAAATATTAAATTGTAGCATTAGCGCCCCCTACAGACTGAGTCAAGTTTTACATGGGTGAGAATGGCATTTACTAAGTCTGATTTGCACTAAACTTGACTCGGTTGTTCAACTCCTGGGCCTAGGTCGCCTGAAAGTGTGAAAAATTACATCCCATTAGCGCCCCCTACAGGCTGAGTAAAACTTTTACATAGGGGACACAGCGCATTCAGTATTTCTGCTGTTTGATCTCACACACTATTTGACCCAAGGAGTGGGAGTTGCGCGGGGCGGGGAGGCACCATCTCCTTGCAGTGCGGCGTGGTAGGGGGCGGCATGGTAGGGGAAGGCTTGGTGCGGGGCGGTGCGGCGCGGGGAGGCGAGTCTCGCGGTGCGGGGAGTTGCAAGGGCGGCGAGGGCCGTTCGACGCCGCTTGCGGCTTTAATTTAAATTCGGCTTTACAGGACACTCAAAGAGGCATCGCATGTCAATATTTATTCATTCACTCAAAACAAGGTGGTGATAAACGACCACTATAGCCACAGCTGCCCTGGGGCACTCAGACAGAAACAACGCAACTAGTCTTTACGACCATCATAAACTATTCACACACACACCAGACTCATTCTAGGTAATGTAGGTAAAGTGTCTCAGCTAAAGACACAACAACAGTTTGGCACTTTACAGCCCCACTGTGGCACCTGGTGTTCTCAGAGGTCTCCCATCACAATACTACCCAGGCCCAGCCCTGCTTAACTTCAGAGGTCTAACAGGATCAAGTTGAACACAACGTTTAGCATGGTCCATTTATATACAGGGTTTGAATGTTAGCTTGGTTTGAACACTACAGGTACTCGGTATGCTAGATGTGCTGCTACTGAAAAGCAAGATGGCCGACCTCCTCTTCAGTCAAACAAATGTGTTGAAAAGAGTAGATTACGGAGCCACAGGATAAGAGGAGAACTTTGAACGGGAAAAATCCTTGGATATGATTTATGGAGGATGAACCCTGCAGTTATGTTTCACCTTTAGGCCTGCGCTGTACTAAACCATCGCAAAGTCACCTGGTTTTATAGTTTTATGGTATGACCACTTGACCTCAGCGCGCACACGTCAAAAAGCTTGTGGTCAGAAAAACACGTGAAGAGATCAGAGTTCAAGGAAAGACGAGACACGTGGTTGGTGACCGCGGAGCATGGATCTAGAATAATAACTGGATAGAGTATTACTAGCTTGTCCCACCCATGGCCACAGGGGGCGCTGTGGTACTGCAGACTAAATTCACAAGGGCTACCCAGAAAAAAGTCCCATAGAACTCAATGTAAACTAAAACAGCTCGACCTCAGCTGACAGAGAACCTGACAGAGAACCTGACAGAGAACCTGACAGAGAACCTGACAGAGAACCTGACAGAGAACCTGACAGAGAACCTGACAGAGAACCTACAGCTTTCATAAAGATCGGATTTTGTGGGGATTTTAGTGTCCTTTTTTTCTTCTTAAATGGGCGGCAGTAGCTCAGTCGGTAGAGCTTTGGCCTTTGAGCCAGAAGGTCGTGGGTTCAAGCCCCGCTCAAGACTTTCACCATCGACTCCCTCTGACTACTGTCGTTGTGTCCTTGGCAAGACACTTAACCTCTAGGAACACCAGCCACAGTGGGGCGGCTGCGGCTGTAAAGTGCCAAACTGCCGTTGTGTCCTTAGGCAAGACACTTCACCCCCATTGCCTAGAATGAGTCTGGTGTGTGTGTGAATGGTTGGTGGTGGTCGGAGGGGCCGATGGCGCATACTGGTTGCCTCGCTTCTGTCAGTGTGCCCCAGGGCAGCTGTGGCTACAGCAGTAGTTTATCACCACCGTGTATGGAGTGAATGAATAATGACACATGTGAAGCGTCTTTGAGTGTCCAAAAAAGCGCTATATAAAACCGATGCATTATTATTATTATTAAATCCTTCATTATTATTATTAAACACTTTACTGCCACAAACTCTGCTCCTTTCCTTCCCGCTCTGATGAACTGCTCTGATTGGTCAGAGCGTGGCCGAGCCCCTCTGTGCACGTGCATGAAAGCCACACATGTGTATTTGGCGCAACGCATCATGGGAGATAATCCACTACAGAACCGGGAGGACCAGACAATGCCCAAATATAGTCGAGTTCTGCTAATCTCCCGGGCTCCATGAAGTCCCATGCGCCATCTTGGATCACCGGGGCTTACCGCAGAGACACATGGTCGGTTTTAATGGTATTCAAATATTTAATTACATTTGATTTGTTTTTGTTTAGAAATCACAAAAAGACAGAGAATCAAACAGTTCCAACACAGGAAATGCAATGACTCAGGACTTCTGATGTGCTGAGAAGAGAGAGAGACCAGAGAGAGAGACCAGAGAGAGACCAGAGAGAGACCAGAGAGAGACCAGAGAGAGACCAGAGAGAGACCAGAGAGAGACCAGAGAGAGACCAGAGAGAGACCAGAGAGAGACCAGAGAGAGACCAGAGAGAGACCAGAGAGAGACCAGAGAGAGACCAGAGAGAGACCTGAGAGAGACCAGAGAGAGACCAGAGAGAGACCAGAGAGAGACCAGAGAGAGACCAGAGAGAGACCAGAGAGAGACCTGAGAGAGACCAGAGAGAGACCAGAGAGAGACCAGAGAGAGACCTGAGAGAGACCAGAGAGAGACCAGAGAGAGACCAGAGAGAGACCAGAGAGAGACCAGAGAGAGACCAGAGAGAGACCAGAGAGAGACCAGAGAGAAACCTGAGAGAGACCAGAGAGAGACCTGAGAGAGACCAGAGAGAGACCAGAGAGAGACCAGAGAGAGACCAGAGAGAGACGTCACATGTTCTGAGTGAGTGGCGCTGACCTTGCAGCCCTCGCAGGCGTGGACGCCGTAGTGATATCCTGAGGCACGGTCCGCACACACCCGACACTCCAGACTGAGTCCTGAGCTGGAGGCCGAGAAGTCGTCTTGGCTCGAGACCATCCCGAAAACTGAGGAGGGACTGGAGGCTGGGGTCAGTGCATCTGCAACACACACAGATGTCGTAACACACAGAGAGACAGCGTGTCACACACACAGACGTTGTAAAAGTGTGTTATGTAGTTCCGTGCACGACCATAGGGGGCATATCAAACTTTTGGGGGCAGTGTGTTTTGACCCGGACACACATTTCACTATTTGTAGAGATTTTGGCACAAAATGGGGACCTAAAAAATGTCCCAGTTTTTCCTCAGGTCCCCGTAGTGAAGGTGTGTATCATACAAAAGTCCTCATTTGTAGACAAAACAAACGCTGTAACACACACACACACAGACAGACAGAAATGGAACACACAGACACACACTATAACAGACACAGAATACACACCCACTGTAAACACACACACAGACACCGTAACAGACACACACACCATAAGAGACACCGTAACACACACAGACACCATCGTAACAGACACACACACCATAACAGACACACACACAGACACGAAACACACACAGACACCGTAACACACACATACACCGTAACACAGACACAGTAACAGACACATACACCGTAACACACACACACACAGACACGGCAACGCACACACACAGCATCGGCCACTCCACTGAGAAACCAGTAAATGACGCCCGACACTAGAACTCCCTGAGCAGTCAATTTGACGGCTTTTAGTTTAGTGTAATAACTGAAAATTGGCGACAGAGGTCTACAAATATTGCAAAACTATTGAATCGTCACATTTTTGCCAATTCCCGCCTCTAACACAAAGTCCAACCCTCTTGAGTCTCGTCTCACTGCGATCGTAAATACTCCGGGTCTGTTACATGTTGTGTATTTGTAGTATCTTATTCTGAACATATTTAGAGTGTGTAGTGATCACTTTTACTGTTGTACATGTTTATATCAGACCCAAACAGGATCTTTGCCTCATAATACACGTGTCCCTCCTCCGTCCTGATCCCGACCACGACAGCCCGTTCCACTACAGTATCTGAAGTATTTATTACAGATGGCGGTGCTATGTCTGCGGCCGCTCACACTCCCCACGTCGGGGTTGTGTTACCGATCTCCTGCCCAGATGACAGGTCAGCAGGTTCCGCACGGGGCCTAGCTGCAAATAGCATGGATTAAATAGCTCCAAACATCAAGCAGATCTGGGATTCAAATCATTTGGAAACCTATCTGTACTTTCCCCCGCGTGGGGCAACGCCTCTGTTCTGCCTCCATAGACTGTATATCAATGGGCAATTCTCTCTCTCTCTCTCTCTCTCTCTCTCTCTCTCTCTCTCTCTCTCTCTCTCTCTCTCTCTCTCTCTCTCTCTCTCTCTCTCTCTCTCTCTCTCTCTCTCTCTCTCTCTCTCTCTCTCTCTCTCTCCTCTCTCTCTCTCTCTCTCTCCCTCTCTCTCTCTCTCTCTCTCTCTCTCTCTCTCTCTCTCTCTCTCTCTCTCTCTCTCTCTCTCTCTCTCTCTCTCTCTCTCTCTCTCTCTCTCTCTCTCTCTCTCTCTCTCTCTCTCTCTCTCTCTCTCTCTTCAAGTATCTGTGTCTTTACCGCCGTGACTTTGTGTAGATTTCACACCAACGATTAGTTTTAAAGCATTAAAAGTGTTTCTCCTCCTTGTGTTCTTTGTCCTCACAGAAGCACTTATTGTAAAAGTAAAATGTTGTAAACAAATCGGACGACATCATACCGTCTTCAAAAATGTACTAGTTCAGAGTCACTCTTTGGGCGGCCAAAAATGAACGCATAATGAAACTAGTGATCGCCGAGCTCAATGAAGCCCAATAAAGAAGTGCTCAAGGATGAAGTTTTGCTCCAACTTGCTCTGCCTCCTATTGCCTCCTCCTACTCCTGTGGCTCAGTCACTGCTTCTGTCACGAACACAAACCTGTTGTTTAGCACTTCCTGGTGTTCATACTCCTTAAAGGATTGACCAATCAGAATCCTTCGTTTGCGGGGGTCTTGACAGCACATCTTCCCCTGTTTTGGCGCAAAGCTAACACTGTCAGAACCGAAGCCCATTCAGGGACATTGGCTCCAGCTAGCTTATGTTCAAACCTGCTTCTTCTGCATTAAGGCTAACAGTTGTCCCCCGTAAATGAAGGCATCTGATTGGTCAATCCTTGTAGGGCTCTTATCTGGATTTACAAAGACAATATTACATTATAAACACCAGGATCATAAAGAGCGCTAAAGCATGGATTTGTAAAGCCCAAAATGTAAATTTTCATCTGTATACAGTCTGTGTTAGCATTGTCCATCTGTATACAGTCTGTGTTAGCATTGTCCATCTGTATACAGTCTGTGTTAGCATTGTCCATCTGTATACAGTCTGTGTTAGCATTGTCCATCTGTATACAGTCTGTGTTAGCATTGTCCATCTGTATACAGTCTGTGTTAGCATTGTTCATCTGTATACAGTCTGTGTTAGCATTGTCCATCTGTATACAGTCTATGTTAGCATTGTTCATCTGTATACAGTCTGTGTTAGCATTGTCCATCTGTATACAGTCTATAGGGGGTACCTAGCACAGTGGATCCCTCGGAGCCGTTGCTGGACTGGTACTCTGGCAGGTCCAGGGAGCTGAGCGTGTCGTGGTCCATGCAGACGTCCTTCAGCTCGTCCATCTCGCACATGAAGCCATCGTCAGGACGCAGGGGACTGTCCAGCTCCGAGTCCCCCACCACCGGCTCCTCCAGCGGGGAGCAGGGGCAGAACTGAGTCTCTATGTCGACCATGGCGGGGCAGGGGGGGGCCGCGGGGGTCACTCATCAGACTGAGGCAGAGGGAGAGGAGAGAAGGTGTTAGTACATCACAGCAGTAGGATCAGGAGCGAGACAACCACTGTCCAGAAAAGTCCTGGATCATTTCTGCATCAGCAAGGAACCACCAAAGCAACAGGGAGACCCATAATGAGAGAGCGATTTACTCCCACAGACAGACAGGCTTTAGATCCAGGACTGAGGCTGTAGGAGGCTGTAGACCCAGGACTGAGGCTGTAAACCCAGGACTGAAGCTGTAGACCCAGGACTGAGGCTGTAAACCCAGGACTGAAGCTGTAGACCCAGGACTGAGGCTGTAAACCCAGGACTGAAGCTGTAGACCCAGGACTGAGGCTGTAGACCCAGGACTGAGGCTGTAGACCCAGGACTGAAGCTGTAGACCCAGGACTGAGGCTGTAGACCCAGGACTGAGGCTGTAGACCCAGGACTGGGGCTGTAGATCCAGGACTGAGGCTGTAGATCCAGGACTGAGGCTGTAGACCCAGGACTGAGGCTGTAGATCCAGGACTGAGGCTGTAGATCCAGGACTGAGGCTGTAGACCCAGGACTGAGGCTGTAGACCCAGGACTGGGGCTGTAGACCCAGGACTGAGGCTGTAGACCCAGGACTGGGGCTGTAGGTCTATCTTGCCCATTTCAAAGCCAGTCCGTTGCTCTCAAACCTGTTTTTGCTCCGTATCAGTTTTCATGAAGAAACCAGTTTGTTAAGATTAGTTCTGGTCTGATTTGGTCCCAACAGTTTCCGCTGGAGAAACAGAAAGATGAACCCAGCTTAGTTCCTGGATGTTTGTCTTTTTGACCAATGTTGTTATTCTCTGATTTTCTAACTAACTGTTTTCAAATCCACAATATTGTCTTTTGGAGATGATGCAGCTGTGAGATGTGGGCTGTAGACGTAAACATTCAAGTGTCAGGTAAAGTATCTGGACTTTAAAAGGTTATACCTCAAAAACTACATTTACTATCGTAGATTAGAAAAACATTTCAAACACAGACATATCCCAGAGACACTGTGGATGAAATCAAAAGGAAAGATTGACAAATACATTTTAAAACTAAATCAGCCTCTGATCTTCAGTGTGAACGAGCCCCTCACATAAGTTCAATTCAACTTTCTTCTTGTATCGTCCTAAATCACAGCAGTTTTCTCAGAGGACTTTACAAAACCTTTGAATTCTCCGACAAAGATCAGAAAATCAAACAAGAAACATAACAGTAAAAACACATGAGCTGCTGGTCCACAAGGGCAGAGACCGGTCCTGGACCATCCACAGAACCAGGTCCTGGACCATCCACAGAACCAGGTCCTGGACCATCCACAGAACCAGGTCCTGGACCATCCACAGAACCAGGTCCTGGACCATCCCCAGGACCGGGTCCTGGACCATCCACAGAACCAGGTCCTGGACCATCCCCAGGACCGGGTCCTGATGGACCAGCGTTACCGACGGCAACAACAACAACTACTACACTGCAAAAAGTCAAGACAAATATGTAAAAATATGGCTCAAAATCTGCAGAATGTGTTGTTTTTGAGCTCGTTGCTCTAGAACAAGATTTATGAACAGGACAAAGCAAAATGGTCTTGTTTTAAAAACAACAAATGTCTCCCTTCACTGAAAAAAATAAATACAATCCTGGTAAGATTTATTTACTAAGAATAACATAAATTATGCTTATTTTTTTAATGGCAAGATTTATTTTTGGCTTGAATGTAGTTTGTTCTGTAAGATTATTAATAGAAAAAAGTCTGAGCAGTGAGTTTTTCAGCTAGTTTAATAGTTTAAGTATTTTTTCTTAGTTCCAGACAATTTCTCTTGTTGTTCAGATAAAACAAGTTTGTGATGCTATATTTTAAGAAAAATCTCAGAAATGTTTAATAAGTAAAACTTGAAATGTATGTTTTTAAACAAGAATTTGGGGCTGGTATTATTTTCTTACTTTCTTGTTCTAGTTGCAGATCACTTTGATTATTTTAAGCAGTGTTTTACTTATTTTCAGTGTTGGAATGAGAAAATAAAGTAACAGTTCTTGATATTAGACTAAAGGCCTTTGTCAGAATGAGCTCAAATTAAGACAAAATCCACTCGATTCAAGCATTTATAAAACCTGATTGTTTTTCTTTTTTTGCAGTGTGTGATAAAGCGACACATGAACCATCCGCCGCCGGAGCTTACGTCGCGGTGTAAACTCTGGACACGTGTAAACTGGGTCAATCTCCCTTAAGCTCTTTCTATCAGAAGCCCCTAATGACATCAAAGCAAGCAGGCGCGAGGGGAGCACAGGGACCCCGGGGCCCACAGGGACTTAACCAGGCTAACCTAGCTAAACGCCTTTACACACCAGTGAGTCGCTCTGGGTTCACCTCAGCTCCAACCTCAGCGACTGCAGCCGTCTGCTCTGTCTGCTGCACACTGGGGCAGTCTTGCACAGTTTTTCCACTGTGGTTTTACTGCAAATGGCAAATAAATTCTTGTATCTTGCAGCTGTTGTAATCCTGTTTTTAGCCCTCTAGGCTTAAGAGTATTTTTTATATTTTAATATGAGTTATGATCATGAACTATTGATTGATTTGGTTTTTGTATGTTTTTTTTAGAGCTATCTACAAATATTTGGAAAACAAGAACAAGTCTCTCCACGGCCTCGCACCAAAGTCCATCTGATGCTGGTGTCATATGAACTCTGAGGAGCACAGGGACTGGCCTCCTGCTGGGACTCTGAGGAGCACAGGGACTGGCCTCCTGCTGGGACTCTGAGGAGCACAGGGACTGGCCTCCTGCTGGGACTCTGAGGATCACAGGGACTGGCCTCCTGCTGGGACTCTGAGGAGCACAGGGACTGGCCTCCTGCTGGGACTCTGAGGAGCACAGGGACTGGCCTCCTGCTGGGACTCTGAGGAGCACAGGGTCTGGCCTCCTGAGGGGACTCTGAGGAGCACAGGGACTGGCCTCCTGCTGGGACTGAGGAGCACAGGGACTGGCCTACTGCTGGTCCCAGAGTCAGGACTAAACATGAGGAGGCAGCATTTCAGATTCATGCTGCTAGAATCTGAAACAGTCTTCCTGAAAATGTGAGACGGCTTCTTCTCAGACAATGTTCAAATCCAGGTTGAAAACAGTCACTGACAACTGTCTTCACTCTTTTTAATGTACTGTGATTATTTATGACGTTAGTCCATTGTGTGGTTGTTTTTATCTTGTCTTCACAGCACTTGGAGTGTGCTACACAAATAAACTGGTCTTGAATCGATGAAAGGACAGGTCTGGTGTCAACACAAACCCACACTCACCTGTATTCATACAACACACACAACCTGTGATCCTGCTCTGGACCTGCTGTTACCACACACACACACACACAGGCACACACACGCACACAGGCACACACACACACAGCAGAGACACACACGCACACACAGAGCAGAGACAAACAGACAGGCGCACACACATACAGAGACACACACAGGTGCACACACACACAGAGCAGAGAAAAACACACGCACAGCAGAGACACACACTCACGCACACACGCACACGCAGCCGAGACACACACACACACAGCAGAGACACACACTCACCCACACACAGGCACACACAAACACACACACACAGACACACACAAGCACACACGCAGCCGAGACACACACACACACAGAGGCACACGCGCACACACACACACACACACACAGAGGCACACGCGCACACACACACACGCAGAGCAGAGACACACACACACACACAGAGCAGAGAAACACACACACACACACACACACACACAGGCACACACACACACACACAGAGCAGAGAAACACACAGACACACACACAAACACACACACTGACACACAGGCACACACACACACACAGAGCAGAGAAACACACAGACACACACACACACACACACACACACACACACAGAGGCACACGCGCACACACACACACGCAGAGCAGAGACACACACACACACACGCAGAGCAGAGACACACACACACACACAGAGCAGAGAAACACACACACACACACACTGACACACAGGCACACACACACACACACGGAGCAGAGAAACACACAGACACACACACACACACACAGACACACACACACACAGAGGAATGCAGTCACATTCATTCTGAGCTGGTCCCACTGAACCATAAGCGTCTCTCTGGAAACAGCTTTTGTCTCTGGTTCAGACACACACAGGCTGCACACTACACAACTACACAACTACACAATCTGAGGTGGTACAGGCCTGGATCAAAGGGTTTTGTCAGTATTAAAGGTACAGAGGAGGTGGAGCATTCTGCTGATACGTGCTCGTCTTTCAGAAAGTGGGGAAAAGGAGACGCAAGAAGTACACTGCAAAAAGTGAGAATATAGGATCCCTTAGTCGAAGGTCGGCGCGCACAAACGGAGCCAAGAGGTTGCCGTGGTGATGTCCGGCCCGAGCTGACGCATTGATCCGGGTCTAAAATAAGCAACAAGGACAACGGCAGAAGCCACAACTTACTACTGCACACAACAAATCAATGCTTCCTGGTGCTTCCTGACGCTTCTTGGTGCTTCCTGGTGCTTCCTGGTGCTTCCTGGTGCTTCCTGATGCTTTCTGATGCTTCCTGATGCTTCCTGGTGCTCCCTGACACTCCCTGATGCTTCCTTATGCTTCCTGGTGCTTCCTGGTGCTTCCTGGTGCTTCCTGATGCTCCCTGATGCTCCCTGGTGCTTCCTGGTGCTCCCTGGTGCTTCCTGGTGCTTCCTGGTGCTTCCTGATGCTCCCTGATGCTTCCTGGTGCTTCCTGATGTGTCAGCAGGAAAAGAAGGCTACGTGTGCATTAGCCGTACCATCTACAGTCACCCAGTCCCCAACCCAGGACCCACTGAGCCTGGACCCACTGAGCCTGGACCCACTGAGTCTGGACCCACTGAGTCTGGACCCACTGAGCCTGGACCCACTGAGTCTGGACCCACTGAGTCTGGACCCACTGAGTCTGGACCCACTGAGCCTGGACCCACTGAGCCTGGACCCACTGAGTCTGGACCCACTGAGCCTGGACCCACTGAGTCTGGACCCACTGAGTCTGGACCCACTGAGCCTGGACCCACTGAGTCTGGGGCCATGGGGTTGGACTCGGGCAGGACTCGGGCAGGACTCGGGCAGGACTCGGGCAGGACTCGGGCAGGACTCGGGCAGGACTCGGGCAGGACTCGGGCAGGACTCGGGCAGGACTCGGGCAGGACTCGGGCAGGACTCGGGCAGGACTCGGGCAGGACTGAGGTGAAACTCCAACATTTCAAAAAGAAATCCTTTTCCAGCTCTAGAAGAACACATGTGTTTACACAACAGCTGAGATCAGGATCCAAAGGGCTACACACCACCTCACATCAGCAACACAACTACTGACACACAATCACTGACACACAACTACTGACACACAATCACTGACACTCAATCTCTGACACACAATGACTGACACACAACTACTGACACACAATCACTGACACACAATCACTGACACACAATCGCTGACACACAATCGCTGACACAATCACTGACACACAATCGCTGACACACAATGACTGACACACAACTACTGACACACAATCACTGACACACAATCGCTGACACACAATCGCTGACACAATCACTGACACACAATCGCTGACACACAATCGCTGACACACAACTACTGACACTCAATCACTGACACACAATCACTGACACACAATCACTGACACACAACTACTGACACACAAATGACACAATCACTGACACACAACTACTGACACTCAATCACTGACACACAAGTACTGACACACACAATCACTGACACACAAGTACTGACACACAAGTACTGACACACAATCACTGACACACAATCACTGACACACAAGGACTGACACACAAGTACTGACACACAATCACTGACACACAAGTACTGACACACAAGTACTGACACACAATCACTGACACACAATCACTGACACACAATCACTGACACACAAGGACTGACACACAAGTACTGACACACAATCACTGACACACAATCACTGACACACAAGGACTGACACACAAGTACTGACACACAATCACTGACACACAATCACTGACACACAAGGACTGACACACAAGTACTGACACACAATCACTGACACACAAGGACTGACACACAAGTACTGACACACAATCACTGACACACAATCACTGACACACAAGGACTGACACACAAGTACTGACACACAATCACTGACACACAACAGCTGATGTCGTCATTTACATCAGCGCAGTGAGCACGTCTGTGATCCACTCATTCTTGAAGTTGGCTGAATGATGATAGATTGTGTTGTATTGATAGAATGTGATTATTGATATTGATATGAACAGTTCACTCTGTGCTTCATATCCTTCACTCTTCACACGATAATAACAAACAAATAGAAGCCGATGGTCCACGGGAACAACAGGGAATGACCACAGTAAATGTTAATAAATGTGCATAAGTCCTGGGTCTTCACTGTCCTTAGACCTGTGGTGGCCAAACCGCGGCCCGTGGGCCAGATGTGGACCTTTGGATGCTTCTATCAAACCCCTGAGTCCTCCTCAGTTTATATAAAAATGGTGTAAAGACATTAAAATCCCTCTATCTCTGCGGCGATACAGATTCTTTGTAATTACTGTAGTTGTGAAAGTGAAGTCGGAGAAATTAGAAAATGATTCCGATGTGACCTGCATCAGCAAGAAACAACTCAACAAACCAGTGAGACCCACAGGCCACAGACCCACAGACAGGCTGCAGACCCACAGACAGGCTGCAGACCCACAGACAGGCTGCAGACCCACAGACAGGCTGCAGACCCACAGACAGGCTGCAGACCCACAGACAGGCTGCAGATCCACAGACAGGCTGCAGACCCACAGACAGGCTGCAGACCCACAGACAGGCTGCAGATCCACAGACAGGCCGCAGACCCACAGACAGGCTGCAGACTGACTCCCACAGACAGGCTGCAGACCCACTCCCACAGACAGGCCGCAGATCCACAAACAGGCTGCAGACCCACTCCCACAGACAGGCCGCAGATCCACAAACAGGCTGCAGACCCACTCCCACAGACAGGCCGCAGATCCACAGACACGCCGCAGACCCACAGACAGGCTGCAGACCCACAGACAGGCTGCAGACCCACAGACAGGCCGCAGATCCACAGACAGGCTGCAGACTGACTCCCACAGACAGGCCGCAGATCCACAGACAGGCTGCAGACTGACTCCCACAGAAAGGGCGCAGATCCACAGACAGGCCGCAGACCCACAGACAGGCTGCAGACCCACTCCCACAGACAGGCCGCAGATCCACAGACAGGCTGCAGACCCACAGACAGGCCGCAGATCCACAGACAGGCCGCAGATCCACAGACAGGCCGCAGACCCACATACAGGCTGCAGACCCACAGACAGGCCGCAGATCCACAGACAGGCCGCAGACCCACAGACAGGCTGCAGACCCACAGACAGGCTGCAGATCCACAGACAGGCTGCAGACTGACTCCTCCAGACAGGCCGCAGATCCACAGACAGGCCGCAGATCCACAGACAGGCTGCAGACTGACTCCCACAGACAGGCCGCAGACCCACAGACAGGCTGCAGACCCACAGACAGGCCGCAGATCCACAGACAGGCTGCAGACTGACTCCCACAGACAGGCCGCAGATCCACAGACAGGCTGCCGACTGACTCCCACAGACAGGCCGCAGATCCACAGACAGGCTGCAGACCCACAGACAGGCCGCAGATCCACAGACAGGCTGCAGACTGACTCCCACAGACAGGCCGCAGATCCACAGACAGGCCGCAGACCCACAGACAGGCTGCAGCCCCACAGACAGGCTGCAGACTGACTCCCACAGACAGGCCGCAGATCCACAGACAGGCCGCAGACCCACAGACAGGCTGCAGACCTACAGACAGGCTGCAGACCCACAGACAGGCCGCAGATCCACAGACAGGCCGCAGACCCACAGACAGGCCGCAGACCCACAGACAGGCCGCAGATCCACAGACAGGCCGCAGACCCACAGACAGTCTGCAGACCTACAGACAGGCTGCAGACCCACAGACAGGCCGCAGATCCACAGACAGGCCGCAGACCCACAGACAGGCCGCAGATCCACAGACAGGCCGCAGACCCACAGACAGGCCGCAGACCCACAGACAGGCCGCAGATCCACAGACAGGCTGCAGACTGACTCCCACAGACAGGCCGCAGATCCACAGACAGGCCGCAGACCCACAGACAGGCTGCAGCCCCACAGACAGGCTGCAGACTGACTCCCACAGACAGGCCGCAGATCCACAGACAGGCCGCAGACCCACAGACAGGCTGCAGACCTACAGACAGGCTGCAGACCCACAGACAGGCCGCAGATCCACAGACAGGCCGCAGACCCACAGACAGGCCGCAGACCCACAGACAGGCCGCAGATCCACAGACAGGCCGCAGACCCACAGACAGGCTGCAGACCTACAGACAGGCTGCAGACCCACAGACAGGCCGCAGATCCACAGACAGGCCGCAGACCCACAGACAGGCCGCAGACCCACAGACAGGCCGCAGACCCACAGACAGGCCGCAGACCCACAGACAGGCCGCAGACCCACAGACAGGCCGCAGACCCACAGACAGGCTGCAGACTCACTCCCAGACAGGCTGCCGATCCCCGTCTCCTGTCCCTTCTACATGCAGGTGCAGTCTACATGCGTGTGCACAGTCTACATGCAGGTGCAGTCTACATGCAGGTGCAGTCTACATGCGTGTGCACAGTCTACATGCGTGTGCACAGTCTACATGCGTGTGCACAGTCTACATGCGTGTGCACAGACTCGCCCTGCAGCTCGGAGACAAACACTAAAGACAAAAACAAGATGGACAGGCTTCCCCACTCCTTCCACCCGTCCCACTGCGCTCTTAGATACTTCTGTTGGAACAATCTCAAACAATCACAAAGCAAGGATCCTACCGTGCGCTCCAAGAACCACCACCAAGTTCTGTCCGAGTGTGTGTGTGTGTGTGTGTGTGTGTGTGTGTGTGTGTGTGTGTGTGTGTGTGTGTGTGTGTGTGTGTGTGTGTGTGTGTGTGTGTGTGTGTGTGCGGGGAGGGGAGGCGGCTCCAACGAGAGCTCCAGGTTAATGAGTAATGGGGGAATGGTGTGGTGTGGGCTGACCTGGGCCGATGGGACGACGTAACCGCAGGAGCAGGTCTGGATTGTGCCCTCGGGGGATAATCTCTGTTTGGGAGCAGCGGACCAAGAAGTGACAAAAAGTATTGTACGGAAACCATGGCAACGATATTTACATAAGATTCAAACAGAGAAGGAATGAAAGAAAGGTTTAATACATTTTTGGGTGTAGCGTGTGTGTGTGTGTGTGTGTCTGTGTGTGTGTGATTATATGTGTGTGTGTGTGTGTGTGTGTCTGTGTAGGGGTGAGTGTCTGTCTATGTGTGTGTGTGTCTGTGCTTGTATACATTCAAGCACAGACACACATGCATGTCTATAGGTGTCTGTGTGCGTTTGAGTGTCTGTGTACTTGTCTGTGTGTGTGTCTGGATGTCTGAGTGCGTGCGTCTGTCTGTGTGTGTCAATGTATGTCTGTGTCTGTGTGTGTGTGTGTGTCTGTATGTGTCTGTGTGCATGTCTGTATGCATTTGAGTGTGTGTGTCTGTCTATGTTCTTATGTCTGTGTGTTTTAGTGTGTATGTGTGTGTATGTACGTGTCTGTGTGCGTTTGAGTGTGTGTGTGTACTTGTGTGTTTACATGTCTGTATGTGTGTCTGTTTGTATGTCTGTGTATGTGTGTGTATGTCTGTGTGCATTTAAGTGTGTGTGTGTCTGTCTATGTACTTGTGTCTGTGTGTGTGTAAGCGTTTGAGTGTGAATGTGTGTGTGTGCGCCTGTATCTGTATACGAGTATGTGTGTGTACGTCTGTGTACGTGTGTGTGTCTGTCTGTGTGTGTCTGTCTGTGTGTGTCTTACTGTCATTGCTGGGTCCTACCACAAACCTTAGTACATTTAGTCACTGATATTCATAACAATGTGGGGACTTTCTCTCATGTATCTTTGTATCTTGTCATTGTGTGTGTGTTGTTAGTGCTTCAGGACTAACAAACCCTGTCCTGGACCGTTCCCACATCATAAACTCTTGGATGCGTTTGTTATCGTCCGGAGCTGATAGTGCTGCACCATCACCTGTGCAGAGACCAAAGTACACACCGTGACTTTGGACTTTTACAGCCCTCTGTCAAATGGACCAATCTGCAACACCAAGACCTTTACCTCGGCCCACAGACTATTTATAGAAACCCTTTGGATCATTAGTAAAAGATTTGTGAGAAAAATCGATGCCCAGAGACAGAGTATAGATGGATATGTTTTATGGCATCTACTTTATTTCATTGATTTGGATTTTTATTGTTTTAAACCAAGGGAGTCAGACAGATCCCTTGGTTCTGTTTAGATTAGATTAGATTTAGACGTTATTATGATTACAGAGTCAGAACAAAGCAACAAAAATGCAGTTTAGCATTTTAAAAGGAGCAATATGTGTAAAAATGTGGCCAAAAGTGGTACTGCAGCCTCTCCCACTCTCCTTGACTCAGGTTGCCAGATATGCAGACGAATCCAGTTGGGGACCATAACAGCTGAATAGACAAGAGTTTTGTCAACAACAAATCTATAACCAACACCTTTTTCACAAAGATAGAAATCCTGGTTTTATTCCTTGTTTTGTTGTTAATAATTTGAGAATCATAACAAGACCTTTTTTAGTTCTGCGCCACATGGTACTTTACCAGTGAGATTAGCTCCACGCGGTGAGTTCTGGCGCCCGGATCACAGACTTTCTGATTGGTGAAACAGTGGAGGGCGGGACATCGATATGAAAACAATAACAAGGTTTAGGGGCTGGAAAACTAATTTAGAAATTCAAATATCTCTGAACTACTGTTATCAGTTAAAGAAGTATTGGAAAAGAGCAGGTTTTATTAATGCTTTTGACAGATTAGGGCCCTTTAAGGATGACTTAACATGAAAATCTTACATATTGCTACTTTAATTTAATGTATAATGTATAAGAGGCGGATGTTCTGTGGAGTCTTCCCTGTCTCTGTGCGCTCTCTCTCTCTCTGTGTGCTCTCTCTCTCTCTCTCTGTGCTCTCTCTCTCTCTCTGTGCTCTCTCTCTTTACGCTGGTAATGTGCTGAAACATGAGGAGGAGAGTGGCCCCCGGTCCCAGAGCGTGCCCTGGACTGGCCCAGAGCTCTGTGGCCCATCACGGCCCGCTGTGTGTGTCGCAGCTGAAGCAATGTCCAGCCGCCCCCCGCCGACGCCTCCTCTGCCTCATCTGACAAGACACCGGCCCTTTTCACAACACGCTCACTGCATTAGAGGTCGGTGCCATGACCTGCCAGAGAGACCGCGATTCTCATTCAAGTCAATGTATTCTTGTATAGACCTAAATCACAACAGTAGTTTCCTCTGAGGACTTTACTAAACCGGACTTAGACCAGAGAATCCAACAGGTTCAAACACAAGAAATGCAATGATAAACAAAACAGAGTTATACAGGGAGGATATGTTCTCAAGACATAGTAAAAAAAGGAAATATTAGAAATGATTTAGTTTAACAATGAAAATATTGTCATCACTAGTATACATGAAACCAAATTCAAGGCAAAGCAAGTTTTTTCGTATCGTAAGAGAACTCAAAATGATAAACAAAACCAGATAGAAACATAAATGTGCTCCTCAGAGTTGGTTTATAAGGCACTAACATGTCTCAGATGTGCTTTGGTGCGAGGCCGTGGAGAGACTTGTTCTTCATTATGTTTCATTTAGCCTTAAATCACAACAATAGTTTTACATCTGTACAGCGCTTCATAATAATAATCATAATAATGCATTGGTTTAGGGCTTTTCCTGACACTTAAAGACGCTTCACTTGTCGTTATTCTTTCACTTCAAACACGGTGGTGATAAACTACTACAGTAGCCACAGCTGCCCTGGGGCACACTGACAGAAGCGAGGCAACCAGTCTCCATCCCACCACCAACCATTCAGTCACACACCAGACTCATTCTAGGCAATGTGGGTGAAGTGTCTTGCCTAAGGACACAACAACAGTTTGCCATTTAACAGCCGCCCCACCTGGTGTTCCCAGAGGTCTCCCATCCCAGCACTAACCAGGCCCTGCCCTGCTTAGCTTCATAGGTCTGACAGGATCTGGCTTTCACCTGCAGGTATGGCCACAAACTTCTAAAATACAGTATATGAAGACTTTGTACTTTTCCGACTCTTTCTGTGGAGACAAACAACATGTGACATTTCTGACGACAAAGCTAGCTACAACGACAGATTTTAGGCTATAAATTAATCTGTTTATTGAAAGGAACGTTTTGTTGATTTTGAAGTTTGTCGGGGGAACTTCCGGTTGCTTCCAGATTATACCTAATGTGACCTGGTGTGTGGGCTCGGGATGGTCCGGTCTGAACTGTTTAAATCAGGGGGGTCCAAACTTTTTAGTAGGAGGGCCACTTTAGCTCACCAGATTTGTCCAGGGGCTGACAACATTTCTGGGCGGCAATTGAAAACAAATGACAATATATACAATTAAAGTGAATGCCTAAATTCCCAAGGTACAGAGCTTTACAACGAGGTGCAGCATGACTATATTAGTGGAGCTGAAGTTGGCTGGATGACGCTGAAAGGTGTGTATTTTAATGTGATTTTTATGATTCTTGATTCTGCTTTAAACTGATTCAACGTATCCATGGTTTTTAGCGCTTACGGTGAATTTGTGCAATGAAATTAAAACGGAAAAGCCGGGAGAGCCTTCATTCATTCAGCTAAAGTCGATACATACATTTCTTGTTGAACCGCGGCCTCTTCTGATTGGTTGTTTTCAGGATAATGCAGAGTTGGAGCAGCTTCAGCTCATTAGACGAATGGACATAAGACCATCTCAGTCCAGAGCTGCTTATGGTAAGACTCAGACCAATCCATCCCAGAGGCCCCAGAGCAGAAGGAGGCCCCGGACACCCGCCCCTGCCCCGCCCCACTCATGGCCCCGGATACAGACGGACAATGCTAACCCGCTAGCTCAACGAAGCCCAACATAGGGAAGTGCTCATGGGTGAAGTTTTGCTCAGTAACCGTTTGTGTCACAATCACCATTTCTGTGGTTTTTGCGCTCTCTGTGATCCTGGTGTTTATATTGTTGTCTCTGTAAATCCAGATATGAGCCGTATAAGAATGGACCAAATCAGATCCAATCCAATCCACTTTATATATATGGCACATTTCATTGAAGAAAGAAAAGTGCGGCACAAAAAAAAAGACTAAAATCCATAATAAAATCATTTTAAAAAATCAACACTCAATATCTAATTATACCAGTAAAATAAAATATATGGACCACACAACTCAGACAGTGTCAAAAGCCAGAGAACAAAATGGCTCCTAACTCATTGACTACCAGCCGTTTTTGATGATTTCACTGATTCTCAGGACACACAGAATATTATGTGCTTTGACTACGTGATTAACCAGATTCTGAAATCTATATCAGCAAAAATAAGTTTGTTTTTAGCTAGTTTTGTTCTCCCGTAAACCCCAGACGCACAGAGGGAAGTTTGAAATCGCTGGTATCGCCGCGGAAATACGTCAACGGCGGTCGATGAGTTAAAATGAGACTAGAAAACTCCACAGAAAGTGCAGTGTGAATATCTGAGGCTTTTGGTGGTTTTGGTCCAGCCACAGAGAAGGTCCTGTCCCCGGGTTTTAAGGTTTGTCTGAGGCCTTACGAGCTCTAGCTTTCCTTAGCAACCGCCCTAGTAACGGCACAAAGCTAACGCAGCTAGCTTACGTTCAAACCGGCTTCTTCCGAAATGAGGCCAACGCTGAGGTGATGTCACACTCGGTCCGTCCACGCCCAGCCTCCCGCCCTCGGCTCTTCAGGGTCACACACGGGTGACTGAACACACACCAAACACACAACTATTGACAACAAACACTACAGCTGTGAAGTCGGCACGCACAACAGAGGGACATATTTATGAATGAGTGATTTTCCAAATACTGTTCAAAAAGTCTAATTTTATTCAGACTAAAAATAACAACTTTTCTAGACCTAAAGTGAAACATTCAAGTAGAAATAAAGATTTGTAGCGAAATTGTTAAATATATTAGTGCCTTTGTGCTAGAATTAACTAAGGATCCACTCCCACGAACTGTAGATCCTGGGTCTACAGCCTCAGTCCTGGGTCTACAGCCTCAGTCCTGGGTCTACAGCCTCAGTCCTGGGTCTACAGCCTCAGTCCTGGGTCTACAGCCTCAGTCCTGGGTCTACAGCCTCAGACCTGGGTCTACAGCCTCAGTCCTGGGTCTACAGCCTCAGTCCTGGGTCTACAGCCTCAGTCCTGGATCTACAGCCTCAGTCCTGGATCTACAGCCTCAGACCTGGGTCTACAGCCTCAGACCTGGGTCTACAGCCTCAGTCCTGGGTCTACAGCCTCAGTCCTGGGTCTACAGCCTCAGTCTTGGGTCTACAGCCTCAGTCCTGGGTCTACAGCCTCAGTCTTGGGTCTACAGCCTCAGACCTGGGTCTACAGCCTCAGACCTGGTTCTACAGCCTCAGACCTGGTTCTACAGCCTCAGCCCTGGGTCTACAGCCTCAGTCCTGGATCTACAGCCTCAGTCCTGGATCTACAGCCTCAGTCCTGGATCTACAGCCTCAGTCCTGGGTCTACAGCCTCAGTCCTGGATCTACAGCCTCAGTCCTGGATCTACAGCCTCAGTCCTGGGTCTACAGCCTCAGTCCTGGATCTACAGCCTCAGTCCTGGATCTACAGCCTCAGACCTGCATCTATAATAGACAAAAAAACAAAAGCAAGTAGTGACAACAAAGCTAAAAAAAGAAAATGCACAAATATTTTAAAATAAATAAATATATATGAAATAACAATAGATGATTTCTTTGCAGAGGCAAAAACCCGGGTCTGGGAGGAGTTCGGAGAGTCCATGGAGCATGACTATCGGTCGGCCTCGAAGAGATTCTGGCAAACCGTCCGGCGCCTCAGGAGGGGGAAGCAGTTCTTTGCCAACGCCGTGTATGGTGCGGGTGGAGAGCTGCTGACCTCGACTGGGGATATTGTCGGGCGGTGGAAGGAATACTTCGAGGTTCTCCTCAATCCCCCCGTCACGTCCTCCGTCCAGGAGGCAGAGGCTGAGGATGTTGGGGCGGATACATTCATCTCCCTGGCGGAGGTCACCAAGGTGGTTGGCAGCCTCCATGGTGGCAAGGCGCCGGGAGTGGATGAGATCCGCCCTGATTATCTAAAGTCTCTGGATGTTGTAGGACTGTCTTGGCTGACACGTCTCTGCAACATCGCGTGGCAATCGGGGGCGGTGCCAATGGAGTGGCAGACCGGGGTAGTGGTCCCTCGCTACAAGAAGGGGGACCGGAGGGTGTGTTCCAATTATCGTGGGATCACACTCCTCAGCCTCCCCAGTAAGGTCTACTCCAAGGTACTGGAGAGGAGGCTACGGCCGATGGTCGAATCTCGGATTCAGGAGGAGCAGTGTGGTTTTCGTCCTGGTCGCGGAACACTGGACCAGCTCTATACTCTCCATCGGATACTCGAGGGTTCATGGGAGTTCGCCCAACCTGTCCACATGTGCTTTGTGGATTTGGAGAAGGCGTTCGACCGTGTTCCCCGAGGTGTTCTTTGGGGGGTTCTCCGGGAGTACGGGGTCCTCTGCTGAGGGCCGTTCGGTCCCTGTATGACCGGAGCCAGAGCTGTGTTCGCATTGCCGGCAGTAAGTCAGACCTGTTCCCGGTGAATGTTGGCCTCCGCCAAGGCTGCCCTTTGTCACCGGTTCTGTTCACTGTATTTATGGACAGAATTTCTAGGCGCAGCCAGGGGCCGGAGGGGGTCCGGTTCGGGGACCACAGGATTTCATCTCTGCTGTTTGCGGACGATGTTGTCCTGTTGGCTCCAACGAACCAGGACCTGCAACATGCACTGGGACGGTTTGCAGCCGAGTGTGAAGCGGCTGGGATGAGAATCAGCACCTCCAAATCTGAGGCCATGGTGCTCGACTGGAAAAAGGTGCCTTGCCCTCTTCAGGTGGGTGGAGAGGTTCTTCCTCAAGTGGAGGAGTTCAAGTATCTCGGGGTCTTGTTCACGAGTGAGGGAAGGATGGAGCGTGAGATTGACAGGCGGATCGGTGCAGCGTGCGCAGTGATGCGGTCGCTGTATTGGACCGTTGTGGTGAAGAGGGAGCTGAGCCGAAAGGCAAAGCTCTCGATTTACCGGTCAATGTTCGTTCCCTCCCTCACCTATGGTCATGAGCTTTGGGTAATGACCGAAAGAACGAGATCGCGGATACAAGTGGTCGAAATGAGCTTCCTCCGCAGAGTGGCTGGGTGCTCCCTTAGAGATAGGGTGAGGAGCTCGGTCACACGGGAGGAGCTCGGAGTAGAGCCGCTGCTACTCCACGTCGAGAGGAACCAGTTGAGGTGGCTCGGGCATCTGTTCCGGATGCCTCCTGGACGCCTCCCTGGGGAGGTGCTCCGGGCACGTCCCACTGGGAGGAGGCCCCGGGGAAGACCTAGGACACGCTGGAGGGACTATGTCTCTCAGCTGGCCTGGGAACGCCTTGGGGTCCCCCCGGACGAGCTGGAGGAAGTGTGTGTGGATAAGGAAGTCTGGGCGTCTCTGCTTAGACTGCTGCCCCCGCGACCCGGCAACGGATGAAGCGGAGGAAAACAAACAAACGAACGAATTCTATAGTTATGTATTACTTATGTCTCAGTATGACATAAAAATATATATATTTTGATAGGTTTACACAATCTCAACATTTGTATGGAGCTAACCTGCTAGCTCCATGAAGCCCAATCGGGGGAAGTGCTCATGTGCAAAGAGTTGCTCTGGCTCCTATTGACTTGCACTGAGAAGTAAATTGATCGAGCTCCGTAACCGTTTGTGTCACACTCAATATTTGGGGCTTAAAAAAAAATCAATTTGTCGCTCTCTCTGATCCTGGTGTTTGTGTTGTGATATCGTCTTTGTAAATCCAGTTATGAGCCATTTAAATATTGACCAATCCGATCCCTTCATTCGCAGGGGGAAACTCCAGCTTGCCTTAGCAACCGACTTAGCAACCGACTTAGCAACCGACTTAGCAACCGACTTAGCAACCGACTTAGCAACCGACTTAGCAACCGACTTAGCAACCGACTTAGCAACCGACTTAGCAACCGACTTAGCAACCGACTTAGCAACCGACTTAGCAACCGACTTAGCAACCGACTTAGCAACCGACTTAGCAACCGACTTAGCAACCGACTTAGCAACCGACTTAGCAACCGACTTAGCAACCGACTTAGCAACCGACTTAGCAACCGACTTAGCAACCGACTTAGCAACCGACTTAGCAACCCTGTGACGGTACAAAGCTAAACAACCACCTAAAAAAGTGGGTCTCGGTCCGGTTCTTTGGTCCGCACCAGGATTTGTTTGTGTGCCTGCATAAAAGGTGAGTTCCAAACGAATCCTGGTCCGTTTAAAGTGGACCAAAAGTGCAGGTCTGAATACACCCTCACACTGGTGATGTCACACTCTGTTGCCGGGTAAAACAGCTCCGAGGTGTTCAGTGTGTGTGGAGTGTGGAGTGTGTTTTCAGTTCTTTGTTCTGCACCAGTTTCACAAAACCAGTGTCTAAAAAAAGGAAAAAAACAGGACTTTCCAGTTTTCCTACGTCTTTGTTCTTAGCTCGACACAAACTCGTTCTGCTGATCTGTTATCTGAGGGTTTAACCAGGAACGAAACGGCTCCGACTGAGGCCAGATTGATTTAGAGTCGAGTAAAAATCACTTGTTTTAATAAATATGTGTTTGACTTTTACATTGAAGGAAAACTAGCTTGTTGTTTCATACTATGCATTGTCCCCATCAAATTAACACGTAAATAGATGGATTAGCTTCTCGCTTCTCAGCAAGAAGGTTCTGGGTTCGAATCCTGGTCGGAACATGGCCTTTCTGAGTGGAGTTTGCATGTTCTGTGTAGGTTTCCTCCGGGTACTCCTGTTTCCCCTACCACTGAAAACATGTGCAATAGTTCAGGGTGAATCTGTGTGTGTGTGTGTGTGTCTGTGTGTGTGTGTGTGTGTGTGTGTGTGTGTGTGTCTGTGTGTGTGTGTGTCTGTGTCTGTGTGTGTGTGTGTGTGTGTGTGTCTGTGTCTGTGTGTGTCTGTCTCTGTGTGTCTGTGTGTCTATGTCTGTGTGTGTGTGTGTCTGTGTGTGTGTCTGTGTGTGTGTCTGTCTGTGTCTGTGTGTGTGTGTCTATGTCTGTGTCTGTGTGTGTCTGTGTGTGTGTGTGTCTGTGTGTGTCTATGTCTGTGTCTGTGTGTGTGTGTGTGTGTCTATGTCTGTGTCTGTGTGTGTGTGTCTGTGTGTGTCTATGTCTGTGTCTGTGTGTGTGTGTGTGTCTGTGTGTGTGTGGGACAACTGATAGAAATTAGGGCAAGGCTACAATCCGGAGTGATGTGTTCATGAACATGTACTGTCCAGCAGAAAAAAACAAACAATAAAAAAATACATAAATCTTTGAGTCCTGGGTCTACAGCCTCAGTCCGGGGTCTACAGCCTCAGTCCTGGGTCTACGGCCTCAGTCCTGGATCTACAGCCTCAGTCCTGGGTCTACGGCCTCAGTCCTGGATCTACAGCCTCAGTCCTGGGTCTACGGCCTCAGTCCTGGATCTACAGCCTCAGTCCTGGATCTACGGCCTCAGTCCTGGATCTACAGCCTCAGTCCTGGATCTACGGCCTCAGTCCTGGGTCTACAGCCTCAGTCCTGGGTCTACGGCCTCAGTCCTGGATCTACGGCCTCAGTCCTGGATCTACAGCCTCAGTCCTGGATCTACAGCCTCAGTCCTGGATCTACAGCCTCAGTCCTGGGTCTACAGCCTCAGTCCTGGATCTATGCACCGCACAGTATCAAATGTACTCTGTATGTAGAGTAATTGCCCTTTGTATTCTGTGTATTGTGTTGATGGTGAGAGGGGGATGGGAACAAACAACCATCTGCTTCATCCAACCCCTTTTCAATCTTGTATTATTGTAACGAGATGAGTTCTGCAGGTTTGAAATAAATCTACATAACTACCTTTATATCTCAAATAATCTGTCCATCCAGCCATCAGGTGTGGCCTGTGAGGAAGTCAGACATCGCAGAGTAAACATCTCTGAGTAAAAAACTTGATTTAAAAAATAGTTAAAATAATAATAAATGTACATGGATAGAATATGATGGATGTGAATGTGGAAGTCTGTATTCTCCATTGTCTTTTGGGAAGGTCTCCCCCTTTAGTCTCCCCCTTGATCCAGTCTCCCCCTTGATCCGGTCTCCACCTTGATCCGGTCTCCCCCTTGATCCAGTCTCCCCCTTGATCCAGTCTCCCCCTTGATCCAGTCTCCCCCTTTAGTGTCCCCCTTGATCCAGTCTCCCCCTTGATCCGGTCTCCCCCTTGATCCGGTCTCCCCCTTGATCCGGTCTCCCCCTTGATCCGGTCTCCCCCTTGATCCGGTCTCCCCCTTGATCCGGTCTCCCCCTTGATCCAGTCTCCCCCTTGATCCAGTCTCCCCCTTTAGTGTCCCCCTTGATCCAGTCTCCCCCTTGATCCGGTCTCCCCCTTTAGTCTCCCCCTTTAGTCTCCCCCTTGATCCAGTCTCCCCCTTTAGTCTCCCCCTTGATCCAGTCTCCCCCTTTAGTCTCCCCCTTGATCCAGTCTCCCCCTTGATCCGGTCTCCACCTTGATCCGGTCTCCCCCTTGATCCAGTCTCCCCCTTGATCCAGTCTCCCCCTTGATCCAGTCTCCCCCTTTAGTGTCCCCCTTGATCCAGTCTCCCCCTTGATCCGGTCTCCCCCTTGATCCGGTCTCCCCCTTGATCCGGTCTCCCCCTTGATCCGGTCTCCCCCTTGATCCGGTCTCCCCCTTGATCCGGTCTCCCCCTTGATCCGGTCTCCCCCTTGATCCGGTCTCCCCCTTGATCCAGTCTCCCCCTTGATCCAGTCTCCCCCTTTAGTGTCCCCCTTGATCCAGTCTCCCCCTTGATCCGGTCTCCCCCTTGATCCGGTCTCCCCCTTGATCCGGTCTCCCCCTTTAGTCTCCCCCTTGATACAGTCTCCCCCTTTAGTCTCCCCCTTGATCCAGTCTCCCCCTTGATCCGGTCTCCCCCTTGATCTGGTCTCCCCCTTGATCTGGTCTCCCCCTTGATCCAGTCTCCCCCTTGATCCAGTTTCCCCCTTGATCCAGTCTCCCCCTTGATCCAGTCTCCCCCTTGATCCGGTCTCCCCCTTGATCCGGTCTCCCCCTTGATCTGGTCTCCCCCTTGATCCAGTCTCCCCCTTTAGTCTCCCCCTTGATCCGGTCTCCCCCTTGATCTGGTCTCCCCCTTGATCTGGTCTCCCCCTTGATCCAGTCTCCCCCTTGATCCAGTTTCCCCCTTGATCCAGTCTCCCCCTTGATCCAGTCTCCCCCTTGATCCGGTCTCCCCCTTGATCTGGTCTCCCCCTTGATCCAGTCTCCCCCTTTAGTCTCCCCCTTGATCCGGTCTCCCCCTTGATCCGCTCTCCCCCTTGATCCGCTCTCTCCCTTGATCCGGTCTCCCCCTTGATCCGGTCTCCCCCTTGATCCGGTCTCCCCCTTGATCCGGTCTCCCCCTTGAACCGGTCTCCCCCTTGAACCGGTCTCCCCCTTGATCTGGTCTCCCCCTTGATCCGCTCTCCCCCTTGATCTGGTCTCCCCCTTAATCCGGTCTCCCCCTTGAACCGGTCTCCCCCTTGATCTTGTCTCCCCCTTGATCTGGTCTCCCCCTTGATCCGGTCTCCCCCTTTTGTCTCCCCCTTGATCCAGTCTCCCCCTTGATCCGGTCTCCCCCTTGATCCGGTCTCCCCCTTGATCCGGTCTCCCCAATGATCCGGTCTCCCCGTTGGGCCGGTCTCCCCCTTGACCCAGTCTCCCCCTTGATCCAGTCTCCCCTTTGATCCAGTCTCCCCTTTGATCCAGTCTCCCCCTTGATCCAGTCTCCCCCTTGATCCAGTCTCCCCCTTGATCCGGTCTCCCCCTTGATCCGGTCTCCCCCTTGATCCAGTCTCCCCCTCGATCCGGTCTCCCCCTTGATCCGGTCTCCCCCTTGATCCGGTCTCCCCCTTGATCCGGTCTCCCCCTTGATCCGGTCTCCCCAATGATCCGGTCTCCCCGTTGGGCCGGTCTCCCCCTTGATCCAGTCTCCCCCTTGATCCAGTCTCCCCTTTGATCCAGTCTCCCCTTTGATCCAGTCTCCCCCTTGATCCAGTCTCCCCCTTGATCCAGTCTCCCCCTTGATCCGGTCTCCCCCTTGATCCGGTCTCCCCCTTGATCCGGTCTCCCCCTTGATCCGGTCTCCCCCTTGATCCGGTCTCCCCCTTGATCCGGTCTCCCCCTTGATCCGGTCTCCCCCTTGATCCGGTCTCCCCCTTGATCCGGTCTCCCCCTTGATCCGGTCTCCCCCTTGATCTGGTCTCCCCCTGGGCTGGTCTCCCCCATGGCCCGGTCTCCTGTCCACCGCTGCAGGACCTTTGGACCCGGGCCGAGTGCCACGCTGATGTGGAGACTGGTGTAAGGGTCACATTAAACACCACTGTATTTGTCTGAGCACATTAGAATAGACTCCACACAATCTTTAAATCAATGCTTTTATCTCCAGAGATTTGAGCCCGAGCCGCAGAGGACGGACTGCCGCGCCGTCTGGCATTAGCATCGCACGTATATAGCATCATAGCTAAGAGTGAATAAATAACAGCTAAAAGTTACAGCAAAGAACCTGGACATAAACCACACCTGCTAAACCTGAAAAGAAAGTACATGTAGCATTTAGCCGTTAGCTTCCATGACTCACTCCCCGATCCATTTTGATAATAAACGTGTGTGTATTTTGGGTTGATCCCTCTTTTTTAAAATATTTTTCTGTTCCTAGTTTTATCACTGTGGATGTTGTTGAGATTGTGTTGCACTTATTTTTTAGATAATGTTAAACTGTTAAAATGTGACTATACAGAGTTAATATTTGTTAGATTAGTTGTGAATGAGTGAATGTAGGAGTTTGGCCGCAGTACATAACAGCCACAGGAAAGAAAGTATAAAAAGGTGAACAAGAAATGCAAATGTGTCTCTTAATAATTGATAAAATAGGATCAGTTTGTACTTTATTGTCCCAGAGTCCACTGCAGTTACCCACGCTGCACTGGGGCCTCTGTCGGGAGCAGTGGGTCGCCGTAGCAACAGGGGCCAATCTCCAGATGTTGATGTTCTCGTTCATGACCAAAGCTGGAAGATTTTACCATTATACATGTTTCTTAATTTATCATTAGTATTTTTTTTTGAAAGATGCGCTGGGTAACGGCTGCAAGTCCTTAGTAGCTCTGATTAACAGCTGTTGTTTTGTGCTTTAACATTTTTATTTTTATTGCTTTTCTTCTGCCTGAGATGTTGCTTCAGTACAGTGTGCAAAGTTTGGCACTGGTCCAGAAAAATGCTAATGAAGCATTTAGCATTTTATTTTGGACTAGAGCAGAGAAGATGGTCCAAACCAAGTGGCTACTCCACCTTTTGACCTGCCCTGCTCCACCCAGAGGCTACTCCATCTCTGCTGCTGTGACCTGAAGGGCTGTGGCTGATTATTACTATTGTTATCTTTTTATCTTAGAATGATCAATTTTCTTTTTTAATTTTTGCTACTACTGGACACCTGAATTTCTCCTTCGGGGGATCAATAAAGTATCTATCTATCTATTGTTATTATTATGATATATTTTTTAGTATTTGTTATTATTATTATTATTATTATTATTCCACTCAAATGTAAACCAAATACAGACAAACTCTTACGACCACATTCCACGAAACGAAAGAATAATGGAAAGAATGATAATGATAATTATTGATTGTAAAAATAATTGTTAGTTACAGCCAATCACATGACCATAGAACACTGTAAAACCCTGGTCGGTAAAATGCGCCATTTAAAAAAACATTACATACTAGAAGTTCATTTATGACCGGTCTTTTTAGGCAGTTTTGTAAATCTACGGTGATTATTGATGTTTTTTATATATGTATTTTAATGCATGTGGTTGTTTACATCTGACTTGTCTTGGGTCAAACACGAGGCCCATGGACCAAATCCGGCCGCAAAACCATTTCTACTGGCCCCTGAACCGTTTTTCAATGTTTCTGATTAACTTACATAACTTACCAGACTAGTTCAGGGACCGACATCTCAGACTGAAAAACGGTCTTGACTGAGATTTTAAATGATCTATAACAGAGCTGAAGTTGGCTGAATGACACATGTTCATTCAGGCCAACCAGCTACATAACATTAGCATCATTAACGGAATTTTGTGACACAATCAAAAACCGTGTCAGTACCGTATGTACAAACAATGACTGAATTCGGGACTGGGCTTTAGCCGGAGGTCTATACTGGCTGAGCTGAAGTTGGCTGGATGACACAGTGAACTTGTGTTTATGATCTCACAGACAACTTTGGGTTAGCGAGGCAGAGGGCCGCATAACATGACACTGAGGGCTGCATTTGGCCCTCACTTGTATGCACTGATAAACTGTTTTTAACCTGGATTTGAACATTGTCAGAGAAAAAGCCTGTCTCACGTTTTCAAGAAGACTGTTCCAGATTATAGCCGTATACAAAACCACGGTAATTTCATCTATTCTAACATTTTAACCCAACATGTAATTAGATATAGTTAAATACATACAAAAAATCCAATTCAACTCAATTCAATGTATTTGTGTATAGCCCTAAATCACAACAGTAGTTTTTCTCTGGGGACTTTCCAAAATTGTCGATTCGCCGACACAGAATAGAAAATCAAACAGTTCAAACACATAAGAGTAAACACAGAGAGGAATTGGACCAAAAGGAGCAGAGACCAATGTCCAAAAATGTCCTGGATCCTCACCACTGTCCTCAGAACCTCCTGCATCTGCAAGGAACAACTACACATTTTGTTCCGAGAAATCACGGTAAGGCAAGTTTATCTGTATAGCACAATTCATACACACTCCAAAAGCAACTCAAAGCTTCTACCAGAAACGTATGGTATATAAGGGTTTTAAGAAATCTGAAATGTGTCAACTGTCATATTCTCATCAATATTATTGCTATTATCATTATTATTCTTCCCCACCGCTGTCAGATTGTACGATAAGTCACTTTAAATCACTATTGACCTGCACTAGGACTGAAAAAACTCGTGCCGCTACAGTCACTTTTAATTTTTTATCGTACATAATATATCTTGGGACTATATTTTTTTACCTTTTGAACATGTTTGCACACTTCCTGTCTTGTGTGATTCTATCTGTGCCAAACGTGACATGTAAAAAGCTCTATTATGAGATCAATAAAGTTTATCTTATCTTCATAAAAAGTAATAAACAGTAAAAAACTATAAACTTTAATCTGAGAAAACCACCTTTTATGAATCGGTCCCTAAACCAAAACCGCGCTGACTTTAGTGAGAATGGTCGATCCTGTTGCACCGCACAGACCGAGACCAACGCATCCACTCCATCCTGTTGATAAAGACAGCCCCGAGCTGCGCAGGCGTCAACACTGAAATCAGATTACCCCCCTGCTGCCTGCCGTAACCACACAACCCCGCACCAACCTCGCACCAACACACGCATGAAAAGGGACGTGTGTAATGGGAACGGGACACAAATATATACACGTCTTATTCCACAGTGTGCGTAATGCCTTTCTGGAGGACACTCGGACTGACATTCCCACACAAACAAACATTCAGCTGCAGGAGGAGAACATGCAAAAACCCAAGGCAACAACAAAAATCTCAACAAAACACACAACGTACCTCGGGGGGCAACAACGCCGTCAGAAATCGCCATATCGGGACTGGAGAGACGCGTGCAGAGTTGGGAGCGCGCGCGTCGACAGTGTCCAGAGCTCCCACCGCGCGTTCTGGTGTGTGTGTGTGCGTGCGCGTGCGTGTGTGTACGTGTGTCTATACTTGTGCGTGCGTGCGTGTTTCTCCTTCTCTCTGCTGCTGCTGTCAAAAACTCCCCAACCACGTCCATCCACAGCAGTCTACACGCAGGAAGTGACGTCACGGGATTGGATTGACAGCTGGGGGGGGGGGAGGACACGCCCCCTCACTGACACACCTATGTTCTCAGCGAATAGGACGCACCCCGTAAGCGCACGCGTGACGCCCTGGTTCGGAAGGGAGGGGGGAGGGGAGGGATTGGGGGGAAGAATAGATTTTTTTTTTTTTTTTTTTTTCATTTTTCAGAGCGTAATGAGAGTTGTGTGTAAGACAGCGGGGTGCTTGTGTGCATGCGTGCGTGCGTGCGTGAGATTTGGCACAGAAAAAGCCAGAGGGGCACCATTTGCACTTGTCCTCATCTGACCCCCGTTACTCAAGTCCTTCAGGTTCTTTATTCAGGCACAGACGAAAAAACTGGAAAAACTAAAACAATGTCATGACTGTTAGAGACTGTTAGGGACTATATATCACTTATTTATTCTCTCTGGTCTCTCTCTTGTCCCTCTCTGGTCTCTCTCTGGTCTCTCTCTGGTCTCCCTCTTGTAACTCTCTGGTCTCTCTCTTTGGTCTCTCTCTGGTCTCTCTGTCTGGTCTCTCTCTGGTCTCTCTTTGGTCTCTCTCTTGTCCCTCTCTGGTCTCTCTCTTTGGTCTCTCTCTGGTCTCTCTCTTTGGTCTCTCTCTGGTCTCTCTCTCTGGTCTCTCTCTGGTTTCCCTCTGGTCTCTCTCTCTGGTCTCTCTCTGGTTTCCCTCTGGTCTCTCTCTCTGGTTTCCCTCTGGTCTCTCTGTCTGGTCTCTCTCTGGTCTCTCTGTCTGGTCTCTCTCTGGTCTCTCTCTGGTCTCCCTCTTGTAACTCTCTGGTCTCTCTCTCCGGTCTCTCTCTGGTCTTCCTGGAGCCCCCCTTGGGTCTGCGTAAGTTTCCTCCAGGTGCTCCAGTTTTCCCTCCCACCCCTATCCTGCAGGCACGTCTCTATGGCAACCACTTCCATCCCCGTGTGGAGTGAGACGACAAATGCTCACAACAATGTAAATAGCTTTGACTAAAGATGTGCTATATTAATAAATATTTCTTACTTAAACTGGGACTTACGTTTTTAAAAACCAGGAAGAACTTGTCGTAACATTAAAATAACACAAGGCTTTCAAATGAGCTGCTACAAGTGCTACAGGTGCTACAGGTACTACAGGTACTACAGGTGTTCCATGTACTACAGGTGTTCCATGTACTACAGGTTCTACATGTACTACAGGTTCTACATGTACTACAGGTGTTCCATGTACTACAGGTTCTACATGTACTACAGGTGCTACATGTGCTACAGGTGTTCCATGTACTACAGGTGTTCCATGTACTACAGGTGCTACATGTACTACAGGTGCTACAGGTGTTCCATGTACTACAGGTTCTACATGTACTACAGGTGCTACATGTGCTACAGGTGTTCCATGTACTACAGGTGCTACATGTACTACAGGTGCTACAGGTGATCCAGGTACTACAGGTGCTACATGTACTACAGGTGCTACATATACTACAGGTGTTCCATGTACTACAGGTGCTACATGTACTACAGGTGCTACAGGTGATCCAGGTACTACAGGTACTACAGGTGTTCCATGTACTACAGGTTCTATATGTACTACAGGTGCTCCATGTACTACAGGTGCTACAGGTGATCCAGGTACTACAGGTGCTACATGTACTACAGGTGCTACAGGTGATCCAGGTACTACAGGTGCTACATGTACTACAGGTGCTACAGGTGTTCCATGTACTACAGGTTCTACATGTACTACAGGTGCTACATGTGCTACAGGTGTTCCATGTACTACAGGTGCTACATGTACTACAGGTGCTACAGGTGATCCAGGTACTACAGGTGCTACATGTACTACAGGTGCTACATATACTACAGGTGTTCCATGTACTACAGGTGCTACATGTACTACAGGTGCTACAGGTGATCCAGGTACTATAGGTACTACAGGTGTTCCATGTACTACAGGTTCTATATGTACTACAGGTGCTCCATGTACTACAGGTGCTACAGGTGATCCAGGTACTACAGGTGCTACATGTACTACAGGTGCTACAGGTGATCCAGGTACTACAGGTGCTACATGTACTACAGGTGCTACAGGTGTTCCATGTACTACAGGTTCTACATGTACTACAGGTGCTACATGTGCTACAGGTGTTCCATGTACTACAGGTGCTACATGTACTACAGGTGCTACAGGTGATCCAGGTACTACAGGTGCTACATGTACTACAGGTGCTACAGGTGATCCAGGTACTACAGGTACTACAGGTGTTCCATGTACTACAGGTTCTATATGTACTACAGGTGCTCCATGTACTACAGGTGCTACAGGTGATCCAGGTACTACAGGTGCTACATGTACTACAGGTGCTACAGGTGATCCAGGTACTACAGGTGCTACATGTACTACAGGTGCTACAGGTGATCCAGGTACTACAGGTGCTACATGTACCACAGTTGCTCCAGGTCCTACAGGTGCTTCAGGTGCTCCCGTTACTACAGGTGCTCACATGGTCCCAGTCATAATGAACGTAATGAATGAATGAATAATGACATGTGAAGAGTCTTTGAGTTTCTAAAAAAGCGCTGTATAAAACCAATGCATTATTATTGTTAATCATTTATTCTGTATACAGTCTATGTTAGCATTGTCCATCTGTATACAGTCTATGTTAGCATTGTCCATCTGTATACAGTCTGTGTTAGCATTGTTCATCTGTATACAGTCTGTGTTAGCATTATCCATCTGTATACAGTCTGTGTTAGCATTAGCATCTGTATACAGTCTATGTTAGCATTATCCATCTGTATACAGTCTATGTTAGCATTGTCCATCTGTATACAGTCTATGTTAGCATTGTCCATCTGTATACAGTCTGTGTTAGCATTGTCCATCTGTATACAGTCTATGTTAGCATTGTTCATCTGTATACAGTCTGTGTTAGCATTGTTCATCTGTATACAGTCTATGTTAGCATTGTGCATCTGTATACAGTCTAAGTTAGCATTGTCCATCTGTATACAGTCTATGTTAGCATTGTCCATCTGTATACAGTCTATGTTAGCATTGTCCATCTGTATACAGTCTGTGTTAGCATTGTCCATCTGTATACAGTCTATGTTAGCATTGTCCATCTGTATACAGTCTATGTTAGCATTGTCCATCTGTATACAGTCTATGTTAGCATTGTCCATCTGTATACAGTCTATGTTAGCATTGTCCATCTGTATACAGTCTGTGTTAGCATTGTCCATCTGTATACAGTCTGTGTTAGCATTGTCCATCTGTATACAGTCTATGTTAGCATTATCCATCTGTATACAGTCTGTGTTAGCATTGTCCATCTGTATACAGTCTATGTTAGCATTGTCCATCTGTATACAGTCTGTGTTAGCATTGTCCATCTGTATACAGTCTATGTTAGCATTGTCCATCTGTATACAGTCTATGTTAGCATTGTCCATCTGTATACAGTCTATGTTAGCATTGTCCATCTGTATACAGTCTGTGTTAGCATTGTCCATCTGTATACAGTCTATGTTAGCATTGTCCATCTGTATACAGTCTGTGTTAGCATTGTCCATCTGTATACAGTCTAAGTTAGCATTGTCCATCTGTATACAGTCTGTGTTAGCATTGTCCATCTGTATACAGTCTATGTTAGCATTGTTCATCTGTATACAGTCTGTGTTAGCATTGTCCATCTGTATACAGTCTATGTTAGCATTGTGCATCTGTATACAGTCTAAGTTAGCATTGTCCATCTGTATACAGTCTATGTTAGCATTGTCCATCTGTATACAGTCTATGTTAGCATTGTCCATCTGTATACAGTCTGTGTTAGCATTGTCCATCTGTATACAGTCTATGTTAGCATTGTCCATCTGTATACAGTCTATGTTAGCATTGTCCATCTGTATACAGTCTATGTTAGCATTGTCCATCTGTATACAGTCTATGTTAGCATTGTCCATCTGTATACAGTCTATGCTAAAAACTAATGATAGAACCAAACATTTTTGAGAGCAAGAAACTAGCTCTCAAAACTGCAGCTATAAACAGAGTATATTTGTGGGACAGTGGGATGTTTGGACACGGTTCGAACAGGTCTTAAATATTAGTTATCGCAGTGGTTTGTGCAGCAGATCCTTTCTCCATCTGTGGATGATACAACATGACACGGTTAAAGTCCAGGACTGCAGCAGCTGCCCGTTCAATCCACCGGAGACACGTCCACAGAGAGGAAAAACATGGTGATAATAATATTAATGGATGGGAGCTCATTTTCTATTCTGTTATGTGCTGAGTATGCATGTTTTTAGTGAAAGAACAAGGCTGTAGATCCAGGACTGAGGCTGTAGATCCAGGACTGAGGCTGTAGACCCAGGACTGAGGCTGTAGACCCAGGACTGAGGCTGCAGACCCAGGACTGAGGCTGTAGATCCAGGACTGAGGCTGTAGATCCAGGACTGAGGCTGTAGATCCAGGACTGAGGCTGTAGATCCAGGACTGAGGCTGTAGATCCAGGACTGAGGCTGTAGATCCAGGACTGAGGCTGTAGATCCAGGACTGAGGCTGTAGATCCAGGACTGAGGCTGTAGATCCAGGACTGAGGCTGTAGATCCAGGACTGAGGCTGTGGACCCAGGACTGAGGCTGTAGACCCAGGACTGAGGCTGTAGATCCAGGACTGAGGCTGTAGATCCAGGACTGAGGCTGTAGATCCAGGACTGAGGCTGTAGATCCAGGACTGAGGCTGTAGATCCAGGACTGAGGCTGTAGATCCAGGACTGAGGCTGTAGATCCAGGACTGAGGCTGTAGATCCAGGACTGAGGCTGTAGATCCAGGACTGAGGCTGTAGATCCAGGACTGAGGCTGTAGATCCAGGACTGAGGCTGTAGATCCAGGACTGAGGCTGTAGCACTAATGGAGTATCTCATTGAAGTCATTAAGAGGTATTTATTATTCACTGATTCGTTTAGGGACAAAATGAGTGAATGGAAGTCTTCATCAGTTGTGAAATGCTGCCCCCTGTCTGTGGAAGGAGGTGGTGTTCGTTTGAAAATATTGTGTGTTCATTTCACACATTTTAATTCAATTCAAAGTGAGCTGCCTGTTCTGGAGGCTCTTTATGAATCCAGACTCTTAAACCGACTCTTCTGAACCCTGGAAAAAGCCATGTTCCAGCTTCTTCCCTCTGGTAGAAGATCTCGTTCACTGAGAAGCACGACATCTGAAAATGCCGCCAGCTTCTTTCCACAAGCTGTGATCAGTTTGAACAAATCCCTTTCATGATCTCGCTCTGGAATTGAAGCTGTTTTTGTCGATCGATTTCACAGCGACATTTGTAAAAGTGGTTCATTTGAGCAGTTTTACAGTGTGTTTTTTTACAGATACAGATTCGTGGACTTCAGCTCTGCCTTCAACACAATCCTGCCATCCCTGCTCCAGGACAAGCTCTCCCAGCTCAACGTGCCCGATTCCACCTGCAGGTGGATCACTGACTTCCTGACGGACAGGAAGCAGCGAGTGCGTCTGGGGAAGAATGTCTCGGACTCTCTGTTTATAAATACAGGAGCGCCACAGGGCTGTGTTCTTTCTCCCCTGCTCTTCTCCCTGTACACCAACCACTGCACCTCCAGCCACGACTCCGTGAAGCTGATCAAGTTCGCGGACGACACCACCCTCATTGGACTCATCTCCAACAACGATGAGTCCGCCTACAGGAGGGAGGTGGACCGGCTGGTGTCCTGGTGCAGTGGTAACAAACTGGAGCTGAACGCCCAGAAGACAGTGGAGATGATTGTGGACTTCAGGAAGAGCACTGTCCCCCCGCCCCCACCCTCCGTGATGGACTCCCCCATCACCTCTGTGGAGTCCTTCCGTTTCCTGGGCACCACCATCACCAGGACCTCAAGTGGGAGCCGACCATCAGCTCCCTCATCAAGAAGGCCCAGCAGAGGATGTACTTCCTGCGGCAGCTCAGGAAAGCCAAGCTGCCTGCACAGATGTTGGTGCAGTTCTACACGGCCATCATCGAGTCCATCCTCACCTCCTCCATCACCTCCTCCATCACCTCCTCCATCACCGTGTGGTTCGCTGGAGCCACAGTCAGGGACAAACAGAGACTACAGCGCATTGTGCGCTCTGCAGAAGAACTGATTGGCCGCAGCCTTCCATCGCTGCAGGACCTGTACGTCGCCCGAGCTCGAGGCCGGGCTGGTCGTATCACAGCCGACCCCTCTCACCCTGCACATGGACTATTCCAACCACTCCCCTCAGGCAGGAGGCTGCGGTCCATCAGGACTAGAACCTCCCGCCACAAGAACAGTTTCTTCCCCTCTGCTGTTGGACTCTTGAACACTTCTTAACCTGGCCCCCCGCCCTTTATAAAGTCACTTTACTGCCCTTTATAAAGTCACTTTACTGCCCATCATACGTCACTTTACTTCACTGTACTGCTGTCACCTTACATTGTGTGCACTTGTATATTGTAAATAGTAACTGTAACTCTATTTTAAATTTAAATTTATTCTTTAGAAGTGTTTTTTATTCTTTATTTTTATTATCTCTTTCTGACTGTTGCACTGAGCCAAAGTAATTTCCAAGTCTGTGACTTCCTGTTACTTACGTGGCAATAAAAATGATTCTGATTTTCAAGAACAAGCTCAAAAGGAGAAAACAGAAGCAAAAAACATATGTGGCTTCCCCTTTATCAACGCCACATTTAAGCGACTGCAGAAAGATTCACATTTTCACATGACTTTCCTGACTCCAACCATCATCATCATCGTCATCATCGTCATCTTCATCATCCTCTTCTTGTTGATAAATAAAAAAACATCAATAGTTATAAATTTAAGTTCCGTATTTCACTGCATTAATAAATGTAAATGTTTTTTAAATAAAACTCTGACGAGGTGCTCTGAGATTGGAGTGAGCCTCTGCTGAGTCTGGAACCTTCTCTGTGAAGTACATTCAAAAGACAAAGCTTTATGGAGCTGTTGGAGGGACTCGACCACAGACCCTTAGGCCCTCAGCCTCAATGTTGTCTTTTATATGAAATACTCCTCTGGTGCGCACTGGGGACAGTTGCTCATTTATTCCGATGTGGTTTTACTGCAAATGGCGAATAAACTGAAGTTGAATCATACGACTTTGTTAAACCTGTAGTGCAGACAGTGACCACTGGGGAGCGATATAACATAAGACCATGGACGACCGTATTTGCTGCTGTGGGTTTTGTTACGTGCAGGAAAAAGGCCTCAAAAGTCTTCTCAGGTAGAACGTTGAAATATCAATCTAAATAGTCAGAGTTTACTCACATGGAGGCTGTAGATGATTGTAAATGTTTTCTTTGTGAGATCAATACAGTCTGATCCTGTCTTGACGTTATTGAACTGTTTAAGAGACGCTTGGACCAGACGTTTCTTATAAAGATACAGTTAGAGTTTATTTAAGTGGTGTGAACGATACCTCTCAAATACAATAAATCCTTTAACTTTGGCATAATAATAATTAGGTTGTTGTAGTACTGGTGAAAGTTCAGTTCAGTGCAACACGGTACAGTAGAAATCCTAGTTCTGGGAGCACAGGTTCATTTTTGTTTGTGTCTCAGGTCTGGAAAAAAGCTCATCATCATCATCATCAACATCATTATTATTATTATTATCATTATCATTATTATTATTATTATTATTATTATTATCATTATCATTATCATTATCATTATTATTATTATTATTATTATTATCATTATTATCATTATCATTATTATTATTATTATTATCATTATCATTATCATTATTATTATTATTATTATTATCATTATCATTATTATTATTATAATTATTATTATCATTATTATCATTATCATTATTATTATTATTATTATTATTATTATCATTATTATTATTATTATTATTATTATTATTATTATTATCATTATTATTATTATTATTATTATTATCATTATTATCATTATCATTATTATTATTATTATCATTATTATTATTATCATTATTATTATATTATTATAATTATTATATTAGCCTGGCCTTATCCATCCGTACACTCCGCTCAATCATCATTTCCTGCATGTAACGTCTGGGTCTGGTCCCTGTGTTTACGATTACAATCGGTTGAATTCCATCCGACCAATCAGTGAGCGCGAGAGGCGGGTGTTGTAGTTAGATGTGGGTGACGTCAAGAGCTTGCGCCGAACGGGCAGGTTGTAGTTTGGGAATGCCGAAGAATGCGATAGTAAAGTTTTCCGGTCTGGTTCTATCAAGAAACTGAAGCCGGAGCAAGAGGAATGTTTAGTAAATGTAATCACTGCAAAGATTGTGGCGCTACTCCCGATGGGCTCCGTTAGCGGCAAAGGAGATGGCTAAAGCTAGGCTAAATGCTACATGCTAACGATCACTCGGGCTCATTACAAACGTCACGGTAAACTCAGATCCAATCGTTTCAATCTGCAAAAGGAGTTAACCCCTCCCACCTGTTCACGGAGCTCAATGGAGAAAATCCAGACCTTAGTACGAAATGTCATTTGTACTATGGTGTGGTACGACCAGGCTAGTGTTATACAGAAGCAAGTATTAAATCTCAGACTAAAGTCAGTGTAACACAGTCCGATGGCCCAGTTTCTTCTTGTCTCAGGCTTCAACAACAAAAGAAGAAAAGGCAAAAACTTCATTGAGATAAATCCAATTCATATTTTCACCTCAGGCCAAAACACGCCTGGATTAGCAGTATTTACTCTGTCAGATAAAATCATTCTAAAATCTAAATTATTATTATTATTTTTTTTTTGCAGTGTGTTTTTTTAACTGCGTGTTTCTTTATTATACTCTTTTGGTTTTATTATTATAGTCGTTAGATTTCTTACTATATATATTTTTTGTTTTCTTGTTATATTTTTCCCAGCTCACAAACACAGATGTTGTGTTGTCCGTGTTCTGCACTTTCTGATATATTCTTAGACTGTGTAACACTGTGAAAACTCAATAAACTGAATGTTACAAAAAGTGTGTGTGTGTGTGTGTGTGTCTGTATCTGTGTGTGTGTCTGTATCTCTGTGTGCGTGTGTGAGTGTGTCTGTATCTGTGTGTGTGTCTGTATCTGTGTGTGCGTGTGTGAGTGTGTCTGTATCTGTGTGTGTGTGTGTATGAGTGTCTGTATCTGTGTGTGTGTGTGTGTGTGTGTGTGTGTGTCTGTATCTGTGTGTGTGTCTGTATCTCTGTGTGCGTGTGTGAGTGTGTCTGTATCTGTGTGTGTGTCTGTATCTGTGTGTGTGTCTGTATCTGTGTGTGTCTGTATCTGTGTGTGTGTGTGTGTGTCTGTATCTGTGTGTGTGTCTGTATCTGTGTGTGTGTGTGTCTGTATCTGTGTGTGTGTGTCTGTATCTGTGTGTGTGTGTGTCTGTATCTGTGTGTGTGTGTGTGTCTGTATCTGTGTGTGTGTCTGTATCTATGTGTGTGTGTGTGTGTGTCTGTATCTGTGTGTGTGTCTGTATCTGTGTGTGTGTGTGTGTGTCTGTGTGTGTGTGTGTGTCTGTATCTGTGTGTGTGTGTGTGTGTGTCTGTATCTGTGTGTGTGTCTGTATCTATGTGTGTGTGTGTGTCTGTATCTATGTGTGTGAGTGTGTCTGTATCTGTGTGTGTGTCTGTATCTGTGTGTGTGTGTGTGTGTGTGTCTGTATCTGTGTGTGTGTCTGTATCTGTGTGTGTGCGTAGAGCTTGATGTTTTGGCTTATTTTCTATTGTCGTCTACACGTTCTTTCAATCAATACTTTACTCCCTTCTATAAAGTCAACATTTCACCTTCATTCTTTCTCCCACTTCACCTCACACTACCTCACTCCATTCAAACTCGGAGTCCCGGATCGACACCCCTGCTCAAATCTCCCTCATCTCCCAATCCACACGCTCTCTCTGGGGTCTCTCCTTCTCCATCTTTCAGATCCTCTTCTCAGATACGTCCATCTCCGTTCAGAACACCAAGCTTCTCATCCCAGGCAATCATCCCCCTCAAAGCACAACTCCAAGGGCGCGGGTTCATCGACGGGCAAATGGTATCAAGGCCAAGACCCCCTGAAAACGTCCCACCCCCCCTCAAAGGTTACCCAATAGCAACCAGGCTGGGCTCGATGACAGCACATAAAAACCAAAGCGGACCCGGGAGTCTGAACCGAAAAGAACCAAGGCCACACCATTCTCAGGGAACTATCAAACAACGCCTCAATCTCCAAAATCATCCTTCTCCGAATCTCTGCAGCCGGTCCCCGAGCAACTTCTCTCTCAAGTGTTCAGGACACAGGTATCTCTCTATGCATCCCACTCCATCTCAACTCACATCTCACCTTCGCGCCTCACCCAAAACCTTAGTACCCTCATTCCCAGAATAATCCATTTCCCCCCAAAACACACCCTCACCCATCCCCCCTCGTCGAGAGCATCTCCCAAACAATTCGATCAAACTGTCCCTGGTGCCTCAAGTCTCGTCCGACAGTCTCCGCCCGCCTCAGCACATCCCTTGCTATCACCTCTGAAGCCCTCCAACCTATCAGCGTTAGAACTACCAGATACAGAGCTAATCCTTTGTCACACTATTAGCTTCCAAGTCGACCCCTCTCGAATCCGCTTCACTCTCCCGCTAATCCGTCGCTCACTGCCTCTAGTGGAGGAGGTCTCGAAACTTGAGCCTCGAACCAAACAATAAATCATTGAGATACCTGGTAACCATCTAACGTCCTGCCTGCGTGTCATCTCCTCCCTCCTTCTCGCCTCCTCTCTCCGCTCTCATCTCCACCTCTCCCCCCACCCCCCACATGGGCCAGGGGAACGCCTACTCGGGAGCACTCACTCTCAACCACTCTCATCCGACCCAACCTCCTGCCGCAAATGAGCCAACACTGCATGTCAAGCTACCCTCCAACTTGGCGTCGCGCCCCTCTGGGGCTGTCTCTCTCATCTCCCCTCTCCTCTCTCTCTCGCTCCTCTCGCTCACTCCCCCATACCTCCATCTCATCATTTATTCTCACTACTCCCTCTCCTCCTCTCCGGATTCTCGATCTTGCTATTCCCCTCTCTTCTCATCCGTGATAGCCCAATTAGATACTCCCGGGTCCCCAACCTCTACGCGTCCTCCTTGGTATACTCCTCAAAGTCGACTGGGGCGAAGTGGTAGATCTCTAAACAAACCGAAAAATCCGTTCGTCTCCCCAGTCAAGCTGCTCAAGACAAAGTCAATCCCCTCCTGTCACGCTCACGGAGAGCAGACGCAATCGTCTGGGGCAGCGGCGGGCATCACCTGGGGTAGGGTTGTTACAAACCTTCGTCCAATCCTCCATCACTCTCACATTTCATTCGGGCCCGACCAAACTCTCAGATACGCACCTCTACTCCATTCCTCCTCCTACCTTCTCACACATCCTGACGTACATATCTCATGCAGAACCCCCGACAACAGTCGCCTCGCCCAAATATGCAGTCCTCACGATCGCCCCCGTCCGACTCTCCCTCTCGCCTCCACGCCTCTAGCTCTCTTCAGCATGGCTCTCCCCTCCTCTCTCTCCTCACCTCTCCGACACGACGCCTCCCCTCTTCTCATTACTACCCGACTAATTCCTCACTCAGATACCCACACCCTCAGCCGCACACACGATCTCCATAACTCCCAAACCAACACACCACCCACCCGGGTTATCTCGCTTCCTCAACATCTCTCGCCAGAGGCTACGAACCACTTCTCCCTTCAATCTCTTATCCCCCGAGGCTCCCAGTCCTCCTTCCTCTCGCCCGACGCTCTGAGAAAAGACCCCTCTCTTTCGATTCTCCGTCCTCTCGACCTCTTCACATCCTTCTCTCCTCACCTCGTCCCCCATCCGCAAGACAGGATCCACAGGAACCCGCCCCTCCGGTCTCAGAAGTCCTCACACCTTCCCCTTCCAACAGTTCATTCTCGCGCAACCCCAACCACCAATCTCTCAGCGCTCTTCCAGCTTCCGGAGCACCCCCACTTCCTTCCTCACCCTACCCCGTCCGAAACATCTCCCGTCTCGACCCAACTGTCTTCTCTTCTCACGCCAACCAAGAACCCGACTCGTACGCGACACCAGCTCGTACCATCCCGATAGTACACTCGATCTCTCGTCAAATCAAACCCAAACTCCCAGCTCCGGCCGCCCCCCAGCCCCCCTCAATCTAGCGCTGTGAAAACCCTCCATCATCTCCAAAGATTAGCCTCGCGGCTTGACCGAGCGTAACGCCTCTTCGGAAACCCCTAACCAATTTATAAGATGAGAAGAACAAGCAGCAAATCAGACAATCGCCTGGACTCGTCTTGCGTCACCGCCACACTCCCTCCCAGCGGAACCCCACCATAGTTCCTCCCCTGAACTCCTCCACAGCCGACAATCAGTCTCGACACTCCAACAGACCCTCACCGACGATCATCAACTCCAATCAAGGCTCTCACGGGGAGTCTCCTTCCCAAACATGCCGACAAATCATAGGGCGAGTATCACTCCTCGCTCTCTTCGCACAGCAAAGACCCAGCCTCAATCTCTAAACATGACGAGATCGATCGCTCTACGGAGTATACCCAAAACCTTCTCCCACTCATCCACTCGTCCTCCAATACAACCCACTCCGTTCCTCACACCCTTACATCCCTCCTCTCCAATACTCGCTTCTCTCCTCTGTTCGCCCTCTCTTTCATTATTCCCCTTCACTCATCAGCATTTCCACTCATCAATCGAATATGCGGCCAATCACGTCTTTCATCGCCTCTTCTCATATCCATCACACCCCGACCACTACCCCTCCTCTCCGGCCAGCACCACCCTTCACAAGCCTCCGCCAGATTCCACCTCTCGACTCCCTCCGCTGTAGGACTCCATGAATTCTCCAACTTCTTCATCCTCTCATTCTCGAAGATGTCAACTCCTTCTCCCAAACTTCTCCAACTCATCTATCTGCTTCCTCTATCATACGCAAATCACTCGTCCCTCTATCTCCCCCCACAACACTCACGCAACCCGCGATCCCTTCCTCATTAACTCGACCTCATGCTCCACCTACACCGTCCATTCCGACACTCTGCGTCCCCAACTCTCATATCTGCAATTCTCCACTTCGCTATCTCTCTCAGCAATTCATCAATGTACTCTCGGGCAAGAGCCCAATCCTCAGAATCATCTAATCAGCAATTCTATCTCGGACTTATCACGTGGAATCGACCCATGACTGTTCTCTTGCTCCTATCTCCAAGGGTACAAATCTCAATCTAATCCAATTCACACAGATTCCCGATAACAATTCTTTCGATTCACAACACTCATCCACCCTATCTCACAGTCGACTCCCCCTCGACCATCGCTCCTTGTTTCACGACTCTGATCCGCATGTCAACTACCTTTCCCTAACAACGTCCTACTCACCCACTTGATACCGTATATATCAATCCCCACGCTCCTCTCCACGGCAACTACCTCTAACCTATCGCTCACTCCCATGTCTCCACTCGAGTGCTATTCCGGTCTCCGCCCTCTCACCTCCTCCCACCTATCTCTCCCACCTCCCTTCCCCCCCTCCACACTTCTGGGGAAATTCTCTCTTTCTCACCGGACTCTCATATCCCCAACTATCACTCATACCCCCCAGCATCACAAACGAGGGGAAAACCTCCCTTCATCCCTCCCCCCTCAAACCTTCCCAAATCAAGACGCGCTCTCGATACATTCCCTAGGAATCCTCTCGCACTGCCCAACATACAAAAGGTTCTTCTTCAAAACCCCCAAGCTCCTCTCTCTCTCCTCCCTCATCTCTCCCCACTATTCGGCGTCGATTCAAGATCCCAATCAGCCTCTAATCACTCGATCTGTATCCCTCAGTCTCCCTCCTTTCATCTCCAACATCTCCAACCCACCTCAGCTCCTCCTCTCGGTCTTCACCACCTCCTCATCTCAGAACACCATCTCACTTCGATTCCACCAATCACCTTCCCCTCGTCTTCCATTCGCAAGGCACCATCCGAGGCACTCTCAATCTTCGAGCACGACCCTTCATCTAACCCGAACTCAAGTAACCCCTCATCCTCTATCATCCTCCATTAATCACGATCTTCCATGTCATCAGCCAGCAGCGCCTCTAGTCGTCACACAGAAATATCTTTCTCCAGACCTCCTCCTTCCCCTCGTCTCTCGCCTCTATTGCCCGACCAGTCCCCCCCGTCATCATTTCCATTCTTCCATCCACAGCCGAACAGACGCATACTCACAAAACCGAACGTCAAAAGTCTTCAATCATTTCGACCACAGCCTCTTGCCGTCACCACCTTCAGCTCTCCCTAATGTCAGTCCTCACTCCTATCCAGAACCGCCTCCCTAGCCTCGATCCTATCAATCAAATCCTCTCGACTCCACCTTCCTCGCATTCTCTACTCTCGCTCGTTCTTCCTCTCAATCTTCCCCCAACCTCTCCTCCATCTTCACAGATCGGGCCCTTCCGCTAATCAGCCCTTTCCCCCTCTCCCTATCTCATCCTTTCTCGACCGGCCAAGGTTCATCTCGTTCTAGGGTAGAACACACCCGGAGCATCATCATCTTTTCCTCACGCCAAATATAGATCTCCCTTCTCTCTCCCTCCACTGATCCAAATTCCCGTCCTCTTCCACACAACATCGCCCCCTCCCCGACCCCTATCATCTCACCTCTTCCCCCCCCCCAAAACAAAGTCAAACTCATCGACTACGGTACTCTAGACCACGTCCCGCAAATTCTCCTCCTTTCCTCTTCACCCCCCCCAAGTTCCCACAGCTCGTCACTCCTCTCTCTCGCCCCTCACTCACCCAAGACGGCTACCGCCATTCACACACGCACCATATACACTACCTCCTTCTCCAATCCCCCTACCTCATGGAGGCATCGCCCATTACTCTCACACTCAACCCCCCCGCCTTCTCCCTTCCGTTTCCTCACTACAATTCAGCTATCCGTCTCCCAATCCCAGACATGCATCCTGGCCCAGGGTTATCATTACACCGGATCCAGAAATCCGATCCAGTAACCACACCGTCCCAACCCTGTCTCATTTACTCCCCCTGTTTATCGACCGATCATCCGAACAAGCACCTTCTAACACCATACAATCAAACATCCAACTCTCACTTCCCTTAGTTCTCATCTATCTTCTGACCACCACTCCTCTCCCTCACTTTCACAAACCTCACCACCGCGCATCTCCTCCCGACTACACACCCCTCTCTCCTCCCCACTACCTCCGTACCCCACGGCTTCAGAACTTCGGGATCCCCATTCTCTCACTCCGGTCGACCGTCCACTGGAAATTCAACACCCACTCACACCTCCAAACCGTATCCACTGCTCCCTCCCCGTGCCACGCTTCGTCCACCCCAGACACCGTTCTCAACTCAACTTGCCTCTCATCTCTAATCTCTTTCTCATCATCTCTGCAGTCTCCTCCCACCGACCCCTCTACCTATCCACACCGCATCATCCGGAGACACTCCACCTCGCCCTCACACTAACCTCGCCCTTCCAACCCAAGCTCTAGCCGAATCTCTCCCACGTAAAAAGAAACCCTCTCCCTGGTCTCGGCCTCCCGCACGCTCGAAGCCGACTCTCTCAACGACCCTCTTCCATCGTTAGATGTCTCTCCCACCCCCTACAGTGCTCCAACAATCCTCCCCTCCACCCCATCCACCGTCCATCATCTCTGATCTCGGTCTCCTCAACCCGATAACTACGTCTCCCTCACCAGGATTAACCGTCGTCACCAGATACGAATTCCCTCTCCGCGACGCAAAAACCACGGAATCAGCTCTCAACGTTCTCTCTCAACGCATAGAATCTCCCCGATTTCTCTCACTCTCACTCAAGTCTTCCTCAACGCCCCTACCGGTCCCAACTACCAAGTGCCCCAAGTCCACCAACAACCTCTCATCTCTCGCTCCACCAAATCAACTCCCGCTCTCGCACTCCTCCTCACCTCCCCCCGTCATCATGCCCATAAACGCCCCGCGCGTCCACACACCAGCCTAACCACAATCGTCCCCTCCTGATCCTGATCAGCTTCTACTCACACGCCACCACCACCCCCCATCGTCCGCCACGTGCACTCAAGAGCCTACCTCATCTAGGCTCAAATACCACTAATGTCCCCACACAACAACCCCTTCAGCCCCCTACACATCAATCACTCTCCTCCAACTCTCACGCATCTCTCCTACCCCCTCATATTCTCGTACGTACCTCCCCACAGTACCCATCCTTCGACCCAAACCCCTCTCTCACCCCAGAGGCACATTTCCCCAAACGGAGCGAGTGTACAGGGGAATTATAAGGGCAATCCTCCTCGCAATCCCCATCCCCATCATTACCTTCTCTGAGCTGTGGAACAATCATGATCGGTGTCGGGGGGGGCTTGTCGTGCTAGGGGGGTGCGATACCTACCTCGTGACTCCAACCACGATGAGACTACCCATCTCCAACCTCCATGCGCACCCCACAACACGCAACCGCCCCCCAAAAAATCTTCCCCTCGGGCCCAATCCTCCGGGACAAGTCAGCGTTCTCCGCTCGTCACGACACCCCGGACCCTCCCCTCCCACTCGGCTCACATACCATCCCCCTCTCCCTCATGACCCCCACTCCAATCCCCCTCTCTCGACGGTTCCAGTCTTCTCTCCCATCCCGCTCTCACCTTCTCCTCTCTCTCACGTCTCCCACTCAATCACTCAAAACCTCTCCTACCTCCCCCACTCTTCTCCCCCATTCAATCTCCTTCTAACTCACACTCCTAACTCCTCATCTCCCCTCCACTCCTCTCAGCTATCCTCACACCTCTCCCTCCTCCCTAACTCCTCATGGTCTATCTGTCTCTTTCTTCTCCCCTCTCCCCATCCCCACCCGAGTCCACCCCCACCCTTCTCCGGGAACTACCATTCCCTCGCTCCGTACCCATCTGAAGACCGGGACTCCTTTTCTCAACTCCCCATCTCCTCCTTTGAGGATGCGGTGCTCTACTTCCTCCTCCGTCGGTTCAATCGACTGCGAACTCTGTGAGCAAGACTCCTCTCTCATGGGGACGTGGGGAACGCAATCTTAACCGTGGCCGCTCTCTAGCCCGAATCTTCTCAGTGGTCTGCAAAACAAACTACGTCTCTCTTCTCTCGCCTGACTACGATCTTCGATGACCCCACTCTCTGAAGAAGTGACTCCGTGAATCTGGGATCAGGAATGAGAGCCAATTGCGCCTCATACTAACAATGGATCGGTCTCTCACCTTTCCACTCTTCCAAGGAGCTCCTCACATCCTCGAGCAACACCCCAGTCGTCCATAATCCCTTCTTCCCTCTCCCATTCTTCAAGCACGTTCTCTCTTCTGACGCATTCTATGCATTTTCCTATTCTTCGTCCCTTCTCCCATAATTTTCGATCTCACATTATCTCGATTTTCTTCCTATCAATACTCTGCTCGATCCTCTATCCTCTGTACTGCTGGACTCATACCCCCCCTCTCCTTGCATTGTCTCAACTTTCACTCCCTGTTCCTCGTATTTTTCCCTCTGTTCCCAAGTCTGTCCTTCCGCTATTTCACAAGCCTTCCAGCCTTTAACATCCAAGTATCTTCAGCCCCCTCTCCTCCAAACCAGAAATCGGGTTCACCAATCGCTCACAGCAGAAGAACACGCGTAGCATCCCTCTCCCACGAAGCTTCTACCACGCAACGCTCCCAATCTAACGAGATCAGTCCGTCCCAATCTCGTTATAACGGGAAGACCCAACACTTGTCAATTCCATTCGCGTCACTACGTATATCAAGCCCATGCCCCCACGATTTATACTCCTTAAAAGCCCTCTCCAACACGACAAAAACTCAGAACGTAACCTCTCGCTAGCAAGGAAAACAACCTCCTCAGGCCACCTCCCAGCTCGCCGATCTATTCTACTCAAACAGAAGCCTCCGTGTCCGTCGGCAGTGCATCCCTCACTGCGCAAAATCATATAGAACCTCTCACTAACCACAGATTACCCCATCAGAGCTCTCCCGACACCTTACAACTTCAAGCGAGGGATCCCTAAAATTCAAACGCAAAGCAACCACCCGACAATACGGACCCCGCTTCGCGCTAACTCCACGACAACTCAAGAGGCAGGCTGTCTCAACTCTAAACTCACCGCCTTATCCACCGCTCACTCTTATCATCACATAACTCATGCTGTCAAACATAGTAGCTAGTAGATCGCCCCCCCCAACTTGGCCTGAAATGCATGCAAGCATCCTCTCCAACGAACGAATAGACTTTCGCCGGGCAACACTCTGGCACGGCATCTCCCAACACAACCCAACCTCCTCCCCAGAGCACAAACACTCGTCCACCCTCTCCCTTCCTCTTACTCTATCGATTACTCTCTCTCACTGCAGTAGATCTCCGCCGAAACCAATAAACCCCCCTCCCACTCTCCCTATGCGGTACTAGTTCAGCCGATTCTCTTATCTCTCTACTATACTCTCCCCTCTGCTAACAATTCTCATGAGATTCTCTTCTTCTTCCGCCTGCCCAGTTCTCCCCTGTCAAGTGATTCTATGGCTGGGCGTCACTTCTTCAGAAATCAAACAATCATTTCCCTTCGCTCCCCCAACTCCTCTCCAAATAGGAAGCGGTCTCCTCTCATAGCTCCCTTCATCTACTCGTCTCTACAATCTACCCTCAAGTCTCTCCTTCAGTCTTCCCTCATCTTCTTCACCTATCTATCATACTTTAAGCCTCTCCCAATCCTCCTACGCATCATTCCATCCATCCCTCACCTCTTCATCACCATCACTCAAATAACCGCTCTCCTCCACCATCACAAATTCTCTCTCATCTCTCCCCCAAACTCTCTCCGCGAACATTCTCCGATACCCTTACATCTCCGGCACTCCCTAATCTGCTTCCTCTACCGTCCTCACATTTACCCACTCCCTCAAGAACACTCTGGCTGGAGGGGTTCACTACCGTCTCTCCCCTCCCTACGGGTGATCCCGATTCCCTCATCACGTTTATCTACCCCACACAATTCTTTCCTCTCAGTGTCCATATCACACTACGAAACGCCCAACTAACCCCATCCCGGGGGAGCTCATCTCTGTCCCCTCTCCAATTCATCTGCACCCATAACATCCAGTCACGAACCAATCTCCCCAGCCAGAAGATGGCAAGCCTAAAACCATCCCTCTGGTCTACATTCTCTCCTCTACTCCTCCCTCTCTCTAATGACATCAATCCACTCCTCAATCTCTGATCTCTCTCTCATCTCCTCTCCCATCTCTCCCGTCCCTCTCTGGTCTCCTCTCTCCTCGCTCCGTCATCGGACCCCTCTCAGAGCGAACGTCGAGCTACTCCAACACACCTACACGAATCGGACAAGGTGAACAATCTCGACGCCAAGCCTCCCCACTCGATCTAAGAAACAGCAGGGTCCCGATCACTTCGCCTCACTCCCCATACCTCCTCTCGTCTCTCTCACCATCTCTCAAATCTCTCTCCTCCTCACCCTCATCTTGCTTCTCCCCTTCGCGTTCCGGTCTTCAACCCCTAAGTCTCAACCCTTCTTCGAGCTCTCTCCTCTGGAGCCGCTCCTTACCTCATCCTCGGAACCTCTCTCGGGCCACCTACCGAACCATCCACACTTCACAAACCAATCAAATAACCACAGCGTCTTACTCCGCATGATATCCGTTCCCTCTCCCTCGCTCCCTGCGTAACCACCTATCCCTCTCTTACGGTTCAGAAAGAGTCCTCCTCTCTCCCCCCCCATCCTACTCCTCAGCCAACATCACCGCGCAAAATCCAATCAGTCCCCTCCGCCCCACCATCCCCCCCTCCAGCCTCTCCCCGACACACGCGCTCTCATCCCTCAATCTGGATCAGCTCATCTCTCTCTTCTCTCTCCTCCTCTCCGACGGCTCGCACCAGTTCACTCTCGTCAACACCTCTCCTCACCCTCTCCCATCACTCCCCATGGAGACCTCCTCAATCTCGTCCCTCAGATCTCTCCTCTCCTCTCTCACACCCAGTCCTCGACTCATCCCTCGCTTGTCGTCTCTCCTCTCTTCTCCTCTCGTCGTCCTTCATCCTCTCCTCATCTCACGGTCCTCCTCTCCTCAGCCAAACTCATCTCCAATCACACTGATCTGACTCTCTCTCTCTGGGTCTCACAACTCCTTCCCCGCTCCTACTCTTCAGTCCACCTCAAAACATCACGGGGTGCGTCTCCGCCTTCTCTTCATCCTCCACTCCTAGTCCTCAATTCTCCACACTCCCCCAGGGTACGTCCTCTCAATCTATAGCACGTATAGGGGTGTCTCCGTCACACCGTCAACCTCCTCTCTTCCGCCACGCACGAAACGGCAGCTCATCCAATCTCTTCCTCCCACGAATCCTCAGTCTCAGTCTCGAAATCCGACCCCCAGTCCGTCTCGAGCCTCAATCATAAAACTGCTCTCGGACATCTCCTCTCTCTTCCACTCGGCGACACGAACTCCCTCCTGTTCCCGCCCCCTACCTCCCCAAGTAGGTACCTTTCCTCTTCCATCACCTCCAAAACGCCCGACCGATCCATCTCTCCACCGTGCCTCTCCACCAGACCGTAACTCCCCACACCAACTCCCCTCATGAGCGAATATCACTTCTTCATGTTCCTTCCTGTTTACAATTCTCTCCCCTTCCTATCCCGAACATCTTTCCTGGTCGAACCTAACGAAGTCCACACGTGCTACACATCAATCCACTCTCTTCACCAAGATCAGCCTCATCCACTCACTCAGCTATCTCTCTCATTCCGACGGGCAGTCCTCACTTCGTCAGCCACCTGCCGAAAGTACCCCATTCATTCATGACTCTGGATCCGTCTCCTCGGTCTCGTTCTTCTCCATTCCCGCCATGTCTCCTCCTCTCCGCATGGCCACTCCCGCGAACCACCTCAAAAACTCTTCCTACCTCTCGCCATGTCCATCTTCTGTTCATCCCCCCACTGTACGTCCCAACACTTCTCCGACCTCTAACCTTCCTCTCTGGATTCCGCCCTCTCGACCTGCCCCGAGTCACGGCCGCCGACAAACCAGCTCCTACAACTTAACAGACAGTACCAATACTCACAATACAGTCTCCGCTCTCACTTGCTCACCTCCCGGCTCCGCTCTCGTCCGTCTCCTCTGCTTCTCCTAACTCCCTTCTGTCCGAAGATATTCCCGTCTCCCCTATCTAGACATACGTCAAAAACCCACCCCCCCTGACTCCTCCCCGGCCTCGTCCCAAAACCTTCCGTCCCCTGCATCCCCTCTCCTCATCTCTCTCTTCCCCGTCTTGGTCAGGTCTACTTCTACTAGCCAGTTCTCTTTTCTTATCCACTAATATCCATCACTCGTTCCTCCACTGCTTGGTTCTTCTGAGAGATTGGGGCTGAAAAATTCTATTATCCATCTCCCAACTCCTCTACGCAGTTTCACTCATCATACTCGATTGGTGCCCTATCCCTTCCACTCCTTCTCATTCCCTTCACTCCTTCTCCCCTTCAACCCTCAGCCCGACTCCTCCCTTCAAATCACTCCTCAAACCCTCAGTCCCCTCTCATCCTCCCCCCGGAATTCTCCTTCTCCTCTCACCTGTGGGGGGGGGAGCGTCGTCGTGTCCTAGTCCCCCCCATTCGCGTACACCACTATACCTCTCTCTGGGTCTCGTCTCATCTTAGTTTCCTCACTCCAGTAGTCACGCGCTCGTCCCTCTCCCGCATATCGCCCTCTCCACCTTCCCCGTTCTCAGTCGCACTCTACTCCCATTTCCTCTCTCTCGCAACACACCGGGGCCAATCTCTCTGCTGCGGGGGCTCTGGGGGGGGGGTGTCTTCCGTATCCTCCCCCGCTCTGCTCTCCCCGTTCCTCCGATCGCTGTCCTCTCTCTGGGGGGGGGGCTGGTCCTCTCACGTGTCCTATTTTTTCCCGATCTGCTGTGCGTCTCTCCTCCTCTTCTCTATCTCCCTCCTGGCGTCTTCTGGGGGGCTGAGAAAAAAAAAAAAAAAATATCATCCACTCTCTTCCCTATTTCTACTCCCCCTCTCGAATCGTATCTCTCTCTATCACTCAAAACCTTCCTCTATCTCTCTTGCATGTATCTCGCTATCCTTCTCCCAACTCCCTCCCCCCCGCAACCACTGAGGCTCGGACGGCTCTCCTAAGTGAACTTTCGTCCTCCCCTCCCTCCCTTCCTCTCATACTTCTCCTTACTCCACTTCTATCTTCCCCCTCCTCCCTCGCGGCACTCACTCCTCTCCCTGCCCAATCTGCAGCTGTGGTGGTCTCAGTAACACCTCAAATTCGACTTCCCTCTCCGCCCCACCCCCTCTCTCTCTGTCTCTCCTCCTCGAACTCTCCTATTCCGGCGGTCCCTTTCTCTCTCACCCGAAGAATCCTCCCTCTCTACCCTCGCCCCTCCCGCCTCTCTATTCTCTCATCCACCCTACGTCCCCTCCTCTCACATCTCTCGGCATCTCAACCAGGTCCTCAATCCACACGGTCTCTCTCCCTCCTCCAATTCTCCCTCTTTGACCGCACTCCTCTCCATTCCCTCACCCTATCTTATCACCGTCTTTCATCCTATAATCTCTCACCAAGCGTACGGATACTCGCTCCCTCCCTCCACTCTCACATTATCATCTCAATCACCACACGCCTAATCCCTCTCCTCTCGCTCACCCCTCTCTCCGAGGCTCGTCTCTCCCTCTCCTCTCTCTTCTCTCACACTCTGTCCCTTTCTCCCTCTGGGTCCTCCCCTCCCTCCCCTTCCTGCGCGCCAACCATCCGAGTCCTCCCAAGAACGTCCTCTCTCGCTATCACGTCACCACCTCCGCTCCCCTTCCCAATTCCCCTGCTCCTCCCTCTCATCGCTACCTACCCTCTCCTCGTGGTCCTCTTCCCCTCTCGCATCCAAGCGGCCTATCATTCACTTCAATCCCCTCCTTCCCCTCCCCCTTTCTTCTAACGCTCTCACCTTCTACGTTCTCCTCACCTCCCTCCCATTCCGCTCGACTCTTTATTTCAGCCTCGCTCGTCTCTTCCCGTCTCGCTCTCCTCATTCTTCCACCCACTGCCCCACACCGTCCCCACCCTCGACCCGTACCGACTCCCTTCCTCTTCCCCCCATCTACTTCCATCACGAGCCGAACCCAACTCCTCTTCTCCACCGACTATCACACCCTCTATCACTTCCTCCCGACATCGTCCAGTCTTCATTCCTCTCATAGACAGCGACACCCTCACACCGCTCGTTCTCCCCCCCCCCCTCTCCTCCCCCTGTCTCCCCCCATCCCCTGAATCCCCGTCAACGCATTCTCTCCTCTCATCTCACCCACATGACCGTTCTTCCCGTCTCACCTCCATTCCTTCCCCTCGCCCCATCTCCGCCTCACTTCTATTCCATCCCGTCGACCCCATCTCTCCGTGTCTTTTCACCCCTCCACTCGCCCCCCCCCTCGCCTCCGACCCCACCATTCCTCTCCTTCTCTCCTTCCCAGATACTCCGTCATGGCCTCGCTCCCCCTTCTCCCCCATTCATCTACGTCCCATCCCTCCTCAATCACACTCCTCTACCAGTCTCGACTCCCATCCACACCTCCTCCCATCGTATATCCATCCAACACTCGCTCCCCACTAGGGGACGATCTCGCTCACATTCCGCAGTTTCCTCCATCTTCCCCAACTCCCCATTCGTACAAAAGCCAACCTCTCGCTCCTCGCATCTCAGCCCAGACCTCCCCCCCTCGCCCTCCTTCGACCTTCTTCACTCATTCCCGCGTCTCACACCTCTCCTACCTCCCTCTCTGCTCTCTGGTCTCTGCGAGGGTGACATGGCTTGTGTCTTCTCTGATCTCTCCATTCCCTCTCACTCCTTCTATCCTCTCGTCACAGTTCCACCTCCCCCCACACCATTCTCGATTCTTTCTCTTTCTCTCCCTCTCCACGCATTCCACCACCCGCCGCTCCTCCCTCCCCCTCCTCATCCAATCCTCAACACCACTCGACCATCACCCTCCAAGACAAACTCCCCTCTCCCACGGCCCGTTCTCGGAGCGCTCCAGCTCTCAGCTTTTAAACGTCATCTCCTCTCTCTCTTCTTCCTCATCCTCCCCTTCTATCTCTGACCTCCTCTCTCCATCTCTCTGGACTCTGGGGATCCATCGCAAATCAGCTTCTCTTCTCCTCTTATCCTTCTCACTCATCTTGGTTCAACTCACTCCAAAACTCCAGTGGAACTGGCTGACTGTAGAGAGGGCCCTGATCCTCTCCTTCTCTCCTCACCGTACTCTTCTCGTTCTTCTCCCTCCCTCTCAAACTATCCCGCCTCTCTCTCCCCTGGTCCACATCTCGTCCTCTCCGGTCCCCTCGATTCATATCGCTCTTTTCTGTCTCCCTCCCACCCCTCCTAATTCTTCCCCCTCTGCTCACCATCGTCCATCATCTCCACACCTCTCCCCCTCTTCCTCTCAAACTCGTCTCCCCTCACCCTCCTCGTCCTCTTCTACTCTCCCCTATCTTCTCTCTCACTTCTCCCCACCTCTCTCTACCAGATCCCTCCTCCTCTAACCCCTCTCTCTCCTCGCCATACGTATTCCCTCTCGTCACCCGACTCGGCCCCGGTCTTCACCATCCTCTCTCCTCTCCCCCCCCTCGCTCCTCGTACACTCCGCGTCGCTCTCCTTCCATTCCATATGGGGTCCCTCTCTCATATCGCTCCCTCGCACCCTCGCTCCCTCGCGATCCCCTCTCCTCGACATTCCTCGATCTCCTCTAATCTACCAACGACTCCCTTCCCCGGTCTCCTCAGTACGCTCCTCCCATCACTCCGAATGCTTCGTCACTCACTACCGCTCAAACCTTCTCCCCCATGTCGTCCTCCCCGTCCACTTCTCCCTCCCCCCTCATCGTCGCAATATGTCCCGACTCACGAATCTCTATTGTCTCCGTTCATACATTCCTCCCGCCAGCCTCGACTCAGCAATCATTCTCGTTCTTCTCCGATCTTACATCTCCCCGTCTCATCCCCTACTCGCTACCTTTACTCTCACGCCTTTCTCCTACTCCTCCGATCATCCCACATCCCCCTCCAACCATCCCGTCCCCAGTCAGTCTCTCGCGTCCCCCCCCCCCCTCACTTTCCTCCCCGTTCCTTCCTCACTAACTCTCATCCCGCTGGCACCCGAGCTCGCTCCTGCCCCAGTCCTTCGCTCACCCCCCTCTCGTCCTCCCTCGCTCTCGGAACAACCACCTCGCCTTCACGGCTCACCCCCCCCCCCTCACAGCTCTCATCGTCATCCTCTTTCTCCCATCTGCCTCCATCTCTGGTGTCTATCAGTGTCTCACTCGCAGGTTGGGTTCACTCTCTTTCATCCCTCTTCCATTCACCACTCCTCCACCCACTCGACAACCTCCTCATCTCTCCTCCCTCCGTATCCCCTCGTGAACGTCTGGGTGGCGTGGCATGTCTGAAGCTGGTGCTCTCTCTGAGGAATTCCTCTGATTTTTACTATGCTCCCCCGCTCCTCTGATCTCCTCTTCCGACCATTCTATACTCCCTTCCTCTATCGCTCCCCCCCTCCCTCTTCGTCCCTCAGTGCTCGCACCGCAGGGCCTACATCTCCCCCTCCTCTCCCCTTCTTCCTTCGTTCCTAACGCTCCTCTCTCTCCACCTCCCCTCACCTTCTCTCTCTCTCTTCCTTACTCCTCTCTCGTGGGTCTCACCGGCCGTCACCTCCTCTCTCCGTCGTCTCTGATACCTCGTCATTCTCTCCCTCACATCCTCCTCCCTTTCCCTCGGCTCCTCTTCCCTGTCTCTCCTCTCATCTCTCCCCTCCTCCCTCTCTATTCCCCCCCCCCCTCCATTCATCTCTATCTCTCCCTCTCTCTCCCCCCGATACCCCATACACCACTCGCTCCTCCAACCCCCTCCTCCCTCTTCCTCTCGTCCGCTCACGCTACACCGTCGCCTTTCCCCCTTTTCCTCTCTACGTATCCCTCACTCCTCCTCTTTCTCTTCCATCCACCCGACTCTCCTCTCCTCTCTCTCTTCTCCTCTCCCGCTCGTCCTCTCCCCCTCCACCGTTCATCTCTCTTCAACTCTCCTCACTCTAATCAGATCACTCTCTTCTCTCCTCGCTCCCCCTCTTCATCGCCATTCAATCATCTCCTCTCCTCCATCCATCCTCCTCCACCATCTTCTCTCCCTCTCCACTACTCTCTCTCCCGGCAGGCCTCATCTCACCTCTCCGTCAACCGGATTCACCGCTCCCCCTCAAACATCTTCTCTCCCCGCCTCGCATTCGTCCTCACTCCTCACCCCCCTCTCTCTTCTTCTTCTCGCCAACACTCCTCATCGGCGGATCTGCTCTCATCACTCTCGTCACGCCATCCACAGCTCACATCCTCGAGTCGTATCTGTCGTCTTCACATCCTCAGCTCTCGTTCTTGTCTGGGGGCTGGGGGCTCCGCGCTGGGGGGCTGTTGAGTCTCTCATTCCCAATTTCACCAACTCCTCCTCCCCCCCACTCCGTTCATTGCCTTTCTCCTCCCTCCTCCTCCTCCAGTCTTCACACCGACACCTTCGGTCTCATTCCCAGCGTCATCATCCCCATCGTCCCACCACCTCCACTCCTCGCGGTCACCATCCATCGAACTCTCCCTCGCCCCTCCTTCTCTCACTCGTCTGCCCTGGTCCACTTCAGAGCATTTCCTCTGTCTCAATCGCGGCCGCCCCACCCCAGCTTCGTCTCCTCCCCGATGTCTCGCGTCCTATCTCCCCACACTCTTCTCCTACCTTCGGGGGTCTCTATCCCTCACTCCACTATCATCGCACGCCCGTTCCTCCTCTCCAGTTTCCTCGTTCTCCCCCAACATCCCCCGCCCCTCCGGTAGTTCAGTCCGCTCCGACTCATCCCCCCTTCGTCCTCTTCTCTTCCACATCGCCCTCCCCTCCGTCTCAAATCTCTGCCCCTTGCCATCACTCTGCCTCTACCCTTCTATCAATCCTCAGGTCTCGACCCTTATCCCTGTCACCTCTCAATCGATCTTCCCCCCCTCTTGGCCCTCTCCCCGCAATGCGTCTCCTGTCTCCGTCACCTCCCTCTCGCTCACCCGGTCGCATACTCCGTTCCGATCCCATCTCGCCGACACCTCGCGCCTCCAACCCTCCTCACGCCGTTCTCATCTCCTCAACCGACTCTCCTCCTCTCCGTGTACCTCTCTCGTCTTTCTCTCCATCCGCTCCTCCGCGACGTGCCTCATCCGGTTTCTCGCTTCCTACTTTTCTCCTCTTCTCTATCGTCTCGGCATCCGTATTCGCCTCTGCTCTTTCCTCCCCCTTAACAGCGATCTCTTCCACCTCTCGAGAGCCTCAGTTCTCATATCACTCTCCCTCCTCGCTCATCTCACCCTCTCTCTCTTCTCTCCCAAGTCTCGCTTCCCCCTTCCCCTCCCCTATCCTCATCTCTCACCCATCTCTCACTCCCTCTAGCCTACTCCCCCCTCCTCCTCTCTCGCCTCTCCTCCATCTCCTCCCTCTCTTCCCGCACTCCTCTACCCCTCTCTCAATTCTCTCCTTGAGCATCTCCTCACCCTTCTCATCGCGCATCTCCCCGCTTCTCCCGGGTCTCCTCACCCCTCTCCTCCTATCATTCAAGAGTATTCAAACCCTCTCCCTCCAAGGCCGTCTCCTCTCTATGCTGGGGGTCTGGGGAGGGCGGGCCTACCATGGTCTACACGATCTATATTGCTCTTTTATCTTCCTTTCCGCTCCCCTTCCTCTCACATCCAACTAGTGTCTTCGTCCTCCAACCTCTCTCGCTCTCTCCTGCCGGCCTCGTTCTCGTCTCTGATCTCAATTTACTCCTCTCCCACCGTCTCTCTGGCACCATGTCCCAAGCTGGTTCCACAAGAGACATTGTCCTCTCAGTCCTTTAGGTATTCATTCCAGGGTTCTCCAAGGACCGAGCCAAGACCCAAGGCCCAAATCTATTCAAGATGGACAGTGTCAGGACCAGGACCAGGACCAGGACCAAGACCAGGACCAAAATCAGGAGGTTTTATGTGGAATAATTAAATGTGTTTGTAGGAGTTTAAGAAGCGGTTTTCAAATGTGTTTTAAAGTAAAATATGAACAAGACACAAAATAGACAGAAATTAACACACACACACACACACACAGAGGGAGACATACAGACACACACATAGAGACAGACACACACACACACACACACACACACACACAGATGGAGACATACAGACACAACACACACACACAGAGAGGGAGACATACAGACACACACATAGAGACATACAGACACACACACACACAGAGAGGGAGACATACAGACACACACATAGAGACAGACCACACACACACACAGAGACATACAGACACACACACACACACACACACACACAGAGACAGACATACAGACACACACACACAGAATAGACAGAAGTAAAGGGTTTGACGACACACACAGACACACACACATACACAGAATACCTCAGAGTCCCAGCAGGAGGCCAGTCCCTGTGCTCCTCAGAGTCCCAGCAGGAGGCCAGTCCCTGTGCTCCTCAGTCCCAGCAGGAGGCCAGTCCCTGTGCTCCTCAGAGTCCCAGCAGGAGACCAGTCCCTGTGCTCCACAGAGTCCCAGCAGGAGGCCAGTCCCTGTGCTCCTCAGTCCCAGCAGGAGGCCAGTCCCTGTGCTCCTCAGTCCCAGCAGGAGGCCAGTCCCTGTGCTCCTCAGTCCCAGCAGGAGGCCAGTCCCTGTGCTCCTTTGAGTCCCAGCAGGAGGCCAGTCCCTGTGCTCCACAGAGTCCCAGCAGGAGGCCAGTCCCTGTGCTCCTCAGTCCCAGCAGGAGGCCAGTCCCTGTGCTCCTCAGAGTCCCCTCAGGAGGCCAGACCCTGTGCTCCTCAGAGTCCCAGCAGGAGGCCAGTCCCTGTGCTCCTCAGAGTCCCAGCAGGAGGCCAGTCCCTGTGCTCCTCAGAGTCCCAGCAGGAGACCAGTCCCTGTGCTCCTCAGAGTCCCAGCAGGAGACCAGTCCCTGTGCTCCTCAGAGTCCCAGCAGGTGACCAGTCCCTGTGCTTAAGGAGAGACTTGTAACAAACAGACCTGCTTTAAAGTATAATATCACAACTGTTACCTAGCAACCACTGCGCTAAAACTCTGCATGAAACCTCCAAAATACAAAATATCTGAAATGTTGTGCATTTGCAAAAAAATGTCAAAAAGTCATGTTTTTCTGATTTCCTCCATCTGTGTGTCTTATAATCGGCAATAAATATAGAAGAATTTGCTCATAAAGAATGAAACTGGATTTGCGTGTCGCTAAAACAGACCTAGCTTACCTGCGGATTTGGTAATTCTCTGTTTGTGCAGGTGAATTATTCAAACCTCGGCCACTTGACGGAATTTTACCTGATTGGTGAAAATCTCTCATATTTCACCCAAACCGCAGTAAAATTATTCTGACAGAAACTAGATCAAAGCTTTTCAGTGTTAAAATAGACTGGATGGACACTCGTTACCGCGGTGACCGTCTCTAAAACCCTGACCCTAAAGCCTCAGTCCTGGGTCTGCAGCCTCAGTCCTGGGTCTCACCAGCCTCAGTCCTGGATCTACAGCCTCAGTCCTGGGTCTACAGCCTCAGTCCTGGGTCTACAGCCTCAGTCCTGGGACCTCAGCTGCTACAGCCTCAGTCCTGGGTCTACAGCCTCAGTCCTGGATCTACAGCCTCAGTCCTGGGTCTACAGCCTCAGTCCTGGGTCTACAGCCTCAGTCCTGGGTCTACAGCCTCAGTCCTGGGTCTACAGCCTCAGTCCTGGATCTACAGCCTCAGTCCTGGATCTACAGCCTCAGTCCTGGATCTACAGCCTCAGTCCTGGATCTACAGCCTCAGTCCTGGGTCTACAGCCTCAGTCCTGGATCTACAGCCTCAGTCCTGGGTCTACAGCCTCAGTCCTGGATCTACAGCCTCAGTCCTGGGTCTACAGCCTCAGTCCTGGATCTACAGCCTCAGTCCTGGGTCTACAGCCTCAGTCCTCGGTCTACAGCCTCAGTCCTGTTGGTGAAGTTTGTAAAGTCCTTTTAGACGACTGCTGTAGTGATTTAGGTCACCGCACATATTTCTTACTGAATTAAAAACCTTTGAAAAACCCTTAGATCAAACTTGAGTCGTCTAAATAAACAAAACCAGATAATACCATGTGAACAAACCTAGATAGCTATTTATTAATCTATTTATATCGGGACAATGCACATTCATGAACAACAGTATAAAACAAATGTAAATATCCTAGATTATAGCCACAAAGCTAGTTTTCCACTCGAGTCCGTATAATCAGAAAACATACATAGGAAATACACACATTTTCTTTTCTGAATGACTAAAAACAGTGCATTTAATCCATGGAGAGACCAAATGAAGGCTGTGTGGGTCCTGCACTGCTTCCTGTGGCGCAAGAGAATCTATAAAAAAAAAAAAGAGACATCATCTCTCCCAACAACAACAACGGAGGGAGGAGGAAAAGAGAGAGATCCTCTGAGCCACAGGAAGCCAGTGCAGACCCACACAGCCTTCATTTGGTCTCTCCATGGATTAAATGCACTGTTTTTAGTCATTCAGAAAAGAAAATGTGTGTATTTCCTATGTATTTTTTCTGATTATACGGACTCGAGTGAAAACTAGCTTTGTGGCTATAATCTAGGATATTTACATTTGTTTTATACTGTTGTTCATGAATGTGCATTGTCCCGATATAAATAGATTAATAAATAGCTATCTAGGTTTGTTCACATGGTATTATCTGGTTTTGTTTATTTAGACGACTCAAGTTTGATCTAAGGGTTTTTCAAAGGTTTTTAATTCAGTAAGAAATATGTGCGGTGACCTAAATCACTACAGCAGTCGTCTAAAAGGACTTTACAAACTTCACCAACAGGACTGAGGCTGTAGACCGAGGACTGAGGCTGTAGACCCAGGACTGAGGCTGTAGATCCAGGACTGAGGCTGTAGACCCAGGACTGAGGCTGTAGATCCAGGACTGAGGCTGTAGACCCAGGACTGAGGCTGTAGATCCAGGACTGAGGCTGTAGACCCAGGACTGAGGCTGTAGATCCAGGACTGAGGCTGTAGATCCAGGACTGAGGCTGTAGACGATCCAGGACTGAGGCTGTAGATCCAGGACTGAGGCTGTAGACCCAGGACTGAGGCTGTAGACCCAGGACTGAGGCTGTAGACCCAGGGCTGAGGCTGTAGACCCAGGACTGAGGCTGTAGATCCAGGACTGAGGCTGTAGACCCAGGACTGAGGCTGTAGATCCAGGACTGAGGCTGTAGACCCAGGACTGAGGCTGTAGACCCAGGACTGAGGCTGTAGATCCAGGACTGAGGCTGTAGACCCAGGACTGAGGCTGCAGACCCAGGACTGAGGCTTTAGGGTCAGGGTTTAGAGACGGTCACCGCGGTAACGAGTGTCCATCCAGTCTATTTTAACACTGAAAAGCTTTGATCTAGTTTCTGTCAGAATAATTTTACTGCGGTTTGGGTGAAATATGAGAGATTTTCACCAATCAGGTAAAATTCCGTCAAGTGGCCGAGGTTTGAATAATTCACCTGCACAAACAGAGAATTACCAAATCCGCAGGTAAGCTAGGTCTGTTTTAGCGACACGCAAATCCAGTTTCATTCTTTATGAGCAAATTCTTCTATATTTATTGCCGATTATAAGACACACAGATGGAGGAAATCAGAAAAACATGACTTTTTGACATTTTTTTGCAAATGCACAACATTTCAGATATTTTGTATTTTGGAGGTTTCATGCAGAGTTTTAGCGCAGTGGTTGCTAGGTAACAGTTGTGATATTATACTTTAAAGCAGGTCTGTTTGTTACAAGTCTCTCCTTAAGCACAGGGACTGGTCACCTGCTGGGACTCTGAGGAGCACAGGGACTGGTCTCCTGCTGGGACTCTGAGGAGCACAGGGACTGGTCTCCTGCTGGGACTCTGAGGAGCACAGGGACTGGTCTCCTGCTGGGACTCTGAGGAGCACAGGGACTGGCCTCCTGCTGGGACTGAGGAGCACAGGGACTGGCCTCCTGCTGGGACTCTGTGGAGCACAGGGACTGGCCTCCTGCTGGGACTCAAAGGAGCACAGGGACTGGACTGGCCTCCTGCTGGGACTGAGGAGCACAGGGACTGGCCTCCTGCTGGGACTGAGGAGCACAGGGACTGGCCTCCTGCTGGGACTCTGTGGAGCACAGGGACTGGTCTCCTGCTGGGACTCTGAGGAGCACAGGGACTGGCCTCCTGCTGGGACTGAGGAGCACAGGGACTGGCCTCCTGCTGGGACTCTGAGGAGCACAGGGACTGGCCTCCTGCTGGGACTCTGAGGTATTCTGTGTATGTGTGTGTGTCTGTGTGTGTCGTCAAACCCTTTACTTCTGTCTATTCTGTGTGTGTGTGTCTGTATGTCTGTCTCTGTGTGTGTGTGTGTGTGTGTGTCTGTATGTCTCTGTGTGTGTGTGTGTCTGTCTCTATGTGTGTGTCTGTATGTCTCCCTCTCTGTGTGTGTGTGTGTCTGTATGTCTCTATGTGTGTGTCTGTATGTCTCCCTCTCTGTGTGTGTGTGTGTCTGTATGTCTCTATGTGTGTGTCTGTATGTCTCCATCTGTGTGTGTGTGTGTGTGTGTGTGTGTGTCTGTCTCTATGTGTGTGTCTGTATGTCTCCCTCTGTGTGTGTGTGTGTGTGTGTTAATTTCTGTCTATTTTGTGTCTTGTTCATATTTTACTTTAAAACACATTTGAAAACCGCTTCTTAAACTCCTACAAACACATTTAATTATTCCACATAAAACCTCCTGATTTTGGTCCTGGTCTTGGTCCTGGTCCTGGTCCTGGTCCTGACACTGTCCATCTTGAATAGATTTGGGCCTTGGGTCTTGGCTCGGTCCTGGCAGAACCCTGGACTGAATACTAAAGACTGTGAGGACAATGGCTCTGTGTGGATCCAGCTCTGGACTGTGCCAGAGAGAGAGA
>OZ035824.1:5394742-5460022 GCA_964034765.1 Knipowitschia caucasica | reverse complement strand
TTTGTGGCGTTTTGTGTTGTTGTAAATGTGCTAGACATTGACATTGACAAGATACTGTTTATTACGTACAATTAAAGGTCTATAGGAGGATTTTCCCAAATTTTAAGAAAGAACCGCCCTCTCCACTTTTTGACCTAAACTCTCTGGTCTTATTGGACGAGCACGTATCACCAGAATGATTGACATTTGTGTGGACCAATAGTCTTGATGATCGACCCGGAACTAAATTACAGTGCCATGATTGAGCTTCTTAGGAAAAAACCTCTGGCTCCTAAAGAGTTAAACTTTTCCCAAAACACATTTCCTGACTTAGCTTTAGCGCGTGAGTTCGAGGCGTACAGAAACTAGCCTCTGTCTCCACTCCTGTTTTGCGTGTAATCAATCAGTGGCGTTTCCTCCCTGGAGAATCGCCGCTTGTTATTACTATTAGGTTGCTGCGAGGCGTGTGTTCGCAGCCAGGGCCAGCTTTTTCCTGTCCGTCCGGGGGCTATTAGAGGAGACATGGTGAATAATGAACGTATACATGTGTTTGATGTTAGAGGAGTTGCAGTGTAGCGTGCGGAGACACAGCTGGGGACGGACACGCGCTAGCTAGAACCGCGGACGCCTTTTGATCGAGTGGTTTTCGGTGTTAATGTGGCATAAGAGAAAGAGAAGGGAACCATGTGGGACAAGGACAGGATGGGGACTCCAGCTCTGTCCAGGTTTGTCCAGGTTGGTCCGATCACAGAGCAGTTTCAGTGACAGACCGATCTACCCTCTCTGTGTGACGGAGAGGTTTCCCAGGTCTCTCCAAATTCCTGCTACTGTCAGACTGTGCAACGAACAATGAGGACTGACGAACACTGCCGACTGGACCTGTCTGTCTTAAAACATAGCATATTATTAAACATTAAAAAATGACTTCAGCTTCTGTTCAGTCCAGCCTCAGTCCAGGGTCTACAGCCTCAGTCCTGGGTCTACAGCCTCAGTCCTGGGTCTACAGCCTCAGTCCTGGGTCTACAGCCTCAGTCCTGGATCTACAGCCTCAGTCCAGGGTCTACAGCCTCAGCCCTGGATCTACAGTCTCAGTCCTGGATCTACAGTCTCAGTCCTGGATCTACAGTCTCAGTCCTGGATCTACAGCCTCAGTCCTGGATCTACAGTCTCAGTCCTGGATCTACAGCCTCAGTCCTGGGTCTACAGCCTCAGTCCTGGATCTACAGCCTCAGTCCTGGATCTACAGCCTCAGTCCAGGGTCTACAGCCTCAGTCCTGGATCTACAGCCTCAGTCCTGGATCTACAGCCTCAGTCCTGGATCTACAGCCTCAGTCCTGGATCTACAGCCTCAGTCCTGGATCTACAGCCTCAGTCCTGGATCTACAGCCTCAGTCCTGGATCTACAGCCTCAGTCCTGGATCTACAGCCTCAGTCCTGGATCTACAGCCTCAGTCCAGGGTCTACAGCCTCAGTCCTGGATCTACAGCCTCAGTCCTGGATCTACAGCCTCAGTCCTGGATCTACAGCCTCAGTCCTGGATCTACAGCCTCAGTCCTGGATCTACAGCCTCAGTCCAGGGTCTACAGCCTCAGTCCTGGGTCTACAGCCTCAGTCCTGGATCTACAGCCTCAGTCCTGGATCTACAGCCTCAGTCCTGGATCTACAGCCTCAGTCCTGGATCTACAGCCTCAGTCCTGGATCTACAGCCTCAGTCCTGGGTCTACAGCCTCAGTCCTGGGTCTACAGTCTGTCTGAACATAGGAGCCAATCCCTCTCTCAATTTGGGGCTCCCTGAGGTTTCTCACTCTTTTTCCCCACTGAGTCGTTCCTTGCCGATGCAGGAGGGTCTAAGGACAGTTATGATCTGGGTCAAAAATAGAAGAAAAATAGGGTTTGGAGCCACTGTATAATAAGTATTTCTTCACTCCTTTTAATGTACAATGCTTATTTATGAGTTGCTTTGTGTATGAACTGTGCTCGACAAATAAACTTGCCTGTATGGACATCCAGAGGAGCCCTCCCCTCCTCTCTTACTCATGTAATTCTTTCTGACTGCCTTAAAACTCCACTAAAGACCTCATGAAATTGGCCTCACACACCCTCAGGTCCGTGCGTGTTCTTGATCACGCTGGCTCTCTCTGATTGGGGTTCTGGAACATGGCAGGAGTTAAGATGGCGGCGGGTTTGGGGGGGGGGGGGTCGGAGGGGTGTTGTGGGGGGGACAAGCCTCAGCTGTACTTGATCCTCTCCCTTCACTTCAGCCTGAGCAGAGCCTCCTCCTCGCTGCACACACAACACTGGTGCGAGCCCGCCCTCTGCTGGTGGGGCAGAAAAGATATGAATGTGCACTTTATCTACCCCATATGGAAATGTTATAATAATAAGAAGAAATAATGCATTGGTTTTATACAGCACTTTTCAGGACACTCAAAGGCGCTTCACATGTCATTATTCATTCACTCTATACACAGTGGTGATAAACTATAAGTGTGGCCACAGCTGCCCTGGGACACACTGACAGAAGCGAGGCAACCAGTCTGTGCCATCAGCTCCTTCGACCACCACCAACCACTCACACACACACCAGTCCTGACTGCTTTTAACTTTGTATTTAACTGTTTTTAATATGCACTTTTTTACTTGTATGCAGCTGGAAGCCAGTCCCTGTGCTCCTCAGAGTCCCAGCAGGAGGCCAGTCCCTGTGCTCCTCAGAGTCCCAGCAGGAGGCCAGTCCCTGTGCTCCTCAGAGTCCCAGCAGGAGGCCCGTCCCTGTGCTCCTCAGAGTCCCAGCAGGAGGCCCGTCCCTGTGCTCCTCAGAGTCCCAGCAGGAGGCCAGTCCCTGTGCTCCTCAGAGTCGCAGCAGGAGGCCAGTCCCTGTGCTCCTCAGAGTCCCAGCAGGAGGCCAGTCCCTGTGCTCCTCAGAGTCCCAGCAGGAGGCCAGTCCCTGTGCTCCTCAGAGTCCCAGCAGGAGGCCCGTCCCTGTGCTCCTCAGAGTCCCAGCAGGAGGCCAGTCCCTGTGCTCCTCAGAGTCGCAGCAGGAGGCCAGTCCCTGTGCTCCTCAGAGTCCCAACAGGAGGCCGGTCCCTGTGCTCCTCAGAGTTTGGTTGTTCTAATAAACCATGTTAAATAAACTAAAGCTGGGTACCTAAATCCTTATAACAAGTTCCTGGCTCTAAACAGTTTTCATAACCGTGTCTGTTGGGCCTCAGCTTAGATCAGATTTTTATCAGGTCTATTAAGTATTTTATTTCCTTTTAACCCTTCATGTTGTATTTTTGTACTTCTGATTATTTTGCTTTGTTTTGTTGTTCGTGGTTTTGTGTTTTCATCTGTAGCATAAAATGTATTATTATTACTATTATTTTTATTATTATTTTTCAGACAGAAAAGTGAAACCTTACCTCTGTGATCGGATTTGTTCACATTTTTACAAGACCCAGAGTTGGGACAATCATGGTCTCAGCTCAGAGAGAAGTCCGTGCTCAGTACTTTGTCTCCATCTAGTGGTGAAATGATGCAACTGCTTCTTTCAGGGACAGAGCTAAACATGAGCTATTCTCGTTTAGAATCATAGACTGAACACGGATGGACAATGCTAACCCGCTAACTTTATGAATCATGAATTGGGAAGTGCTCATAGAGAAGTTTTGCTCTACATTGACTCACATTAAAAGGTAAACTCCTCCATCATTGTCAATATGTTGGACTTAAAAAAATAAGTAGTTTGTGGCTTTGATTTTTGTGTATATTGTCTTTGTATATCTGTATGTGAGCCATAAGGATCGACCAATCAGAAGCCTTGCGTTAACTGTAAAATGTGAATAATGTCTTTTTTTTATGTAAGAAGCCCTTTTCTTCATTCCTCCTTTAATTTTTCTATGCAGAGACGCCCAGACTTCCCTATCCACACACACTTCCTCCAGCTCATCGCCGGGGATTCCTTCATCGTGTCTGTTTCTTCCAGGGTCTCCTCCCGGTGGGACGTGCCCAGAACAGGACTACTTTGCACAGCCCGAAATCACACCAGTATTATCTCAAGAGGACTTTACAAAACTGTTGAATTTTCTAACACAGATCAGAGAATCAAACAATTCAAACACAAGAAATTCAACGATGAAAAACACACAGAGCCGTCCATGAAACCTCTGAAAACCCAGATGGAGGAAAATGAGAAACTTTGGACAGTCTGTCGATCCAGGACTCTGGCTTTAGAACGAGGACCAAGACCACGCTCTTTGGGTAGAATCCTGCATTTCTCACTAATAATAATAATAATATAAAATACATCGGGTTTATATAGCGCTTTTCAAAAACGCAAAGACACTTCACAATTCAGGACACACACGTTTAGACAGACACACAAACATCAAAATAATAAACTAAAAGCAGTAAAGAAGGTACAAAGCTGAAACTAAGAGTCGTATGCTTGGAGGAAGCTGTTTTTGGAAGTTTAGTGAGTCCAAGTTCCAGAGATGAGGGGGGAGAGAGTTCCAGAGATGAGGGGGGAGAGAGTTCCAGAGATGAGGGGGGAGAGAGTTCCAGAGATGAGGGGGAGAGAGTTCCAGAGGTGAGGGGGGAGGAGAGTTCCAGAGATGAGAGGGGAGAGAGTTCCAGAGATGAGGGGAGGAGAGTATTCCAGGGGAGAGAGAGTTCCAGAGATGAGGGGGGAGAGAGAGGTCCAGAGATGAGGGGGAGAGAGTTCCAGAGATGAGGGGGGAGAGAGTTCCAGAGGTGAGGGGGAGAGAGTTCCAGAGATGAGGGGGAGAGAGTTCCAGAGATGAGGGGAGAGAGTTCAGAGATGAGGGGGTAGAGAGTTCCAGAGATGAGGGGGAGAGAGTTCCAGAGATGAGGGGGGAGAGAGTTCCAGAGATGAGGGGGGGAGAGAGTTCCAGAGATGAGGGGGGAGAGAGTTCCAGAGATGAGGGGGGGTTGAGAGAGTTCCAGAGGTGAGGGGGGAGAGAGTTCCAGAGATGAGGGGGAGAGAGTTCCAGAGATGAGGGGGGAGGGGAGAGTTCCAGAGGTGAGGGGGGGAGAGAGTTCCAGAGATGAGGGGGGAGAGAGTTCCAGAGATGAGGGGGGAGAGAGTTCCAGAGATGAGGGGGAGAGAGTTCCAGAGTGAGGGGGGAGAGAGTTCCAGAGATGAGGGGGAGAGAGTTCCAGAGATGAGGGGGAGAGAGTTCCAGAGATGAGGGGGAGAGAGTTCCAGAGATGAGGGGGGAGAGAGTTCCAGAGATGAGGGGGGAGAGAGTTCCAGAGATGAGGGGGGAGAGAGTTCCAGAGATGAGGGGGAGAGTTTCCAGAGAGGGGGTTCCAGAGATGAGGGGGGAGAGAGTTCCAGAGTTGAGGGGGCAGAGAGTTCCAGAGATGAGAGGGGGAGAGAGTTCCAGAGATGAGGGGGAGAGAGTTCCAGAGATGAGGGGGGAGAGAGTTCCAGAGATGAGGGGGGAGAGAGTTCCAGAGATGAGGGGGGAGAGAGTTTCCAGAGATGAGGGGGGAGAGAGTTCCAGAGATGAGGGGGGAGAGAGTTCCAGAGATGAGAGGGGAGAGAGTTCCAGAGATGAGGGGGGAGAGAGTTCCAGAGATGAGGGGGGAGAGAGTTCCAGAGATGAGGGGGGAGAGAGTTCCAGAGATGAGGGGGGAGAGAGTTCCAGAGATGAGGGGGAGAGAGTTCCAGAGATGAGGGGGAGAGAGTTCCAGAGATGAGGGGGAGAGAGTTCCAGAGATGAGGGGGAGAGAGTTCCAGAGATGAGGGGGAGAGAGTTCCAGAGATGAGGGGGGAGAGAGTTCCAGAGATGAGGGGGGAGAGAGTTCCAGAGATGAGGGGGAGAGAGTTCCAGAGATGAGGGGGGAGAGAGTTCCAGAGATGAGGGGGAGAGAGTTCCAGAGTGAGGGGGGAGAGAGTTCAGAGATGAGGGGGGGAGAGATGTTCCAGAGATGAGGGGGAGAGAGTTCCAGAGATGAGGGGGAGAGAGTTCCAGAGGTGAGTGGGAAAGAGTTCCAGAGATGAGGGGGGGAGAGAGTTCCAGAGGTGAGAGGGGAGAGAGTTCCAGAGATGAGGGGGAGAGAGTTCCAGAGGTGAGTGGGAAAGAGTTCCAGAGATGAGGGGGAGAGAGTTCCAGAGGTGAGAGGGGAGAGAGTTCCAGAGATGAGGGGGAGAGAGTTCCAGAGGTGAGAGGGGAGAGAGTTCCAGAGATGAGGGGGGAGAGAGTTCCAGAGATGAGGGGGGACGACGAGTTCCAGAGATGAGGGGGAGAGAGTTCCAGAGATGAGGGGGGAGAGAGTTCCAGAGATGAGGGGGGAGAGAGTTCCAGAGATGAGGGGGAGGAGAGAGTTCCAGAGGTGAGGGGGGAGAGAGTTCCAGAGATGAGGGGGAGAGAGTTCCAGAGGTGAGGGGGGAGAGAGTTCCAGAGATGAGGGGGGAGAGAGTTCCAGAGATGAGGGGGAGTGAGTTCCAGAGATGAGGGGGAGAGAGTTCCAGAGGTGAGTGGGAGAGAGTTCCAGAGATGAGGGGGGAGAGAGTTCCAGAGGTGAGAGGGGAGAGAGTTCCAGAGATGAGGGGGGAGAGAGTTCCAGAGATGAGGGGGGAGAGAGTTCCAGAGATGAGGGGGGAGAGAGTTCCAGAGATGAGAGGGAGAGAGTTCCAGAGATGAGGGGGAGAGAGTTCCAGAGGTGAGAGTTCCAGAGATGAGGGGGAGAGAGTTCCAGAGGTGAGGGGGGAGAGAGTTCCAGAGATGAGGGGGGAGAGAGTTCCAGAGATGAGGGGGAGAGAGTTCCAGAGATGAGGGGGAGAGAGTTCCAGAGGTGGTGAGTGGGAGAGAGTTCCAGAGATGAGGGGGGAGAGAGTTCCAGAGGTGAGAGGGGAGAGAGTTCCAGAGATGAGGGGGGAGAGAGTTCCAGAGATGAGGGGGGAGAGAGTTCCAGAGATGAGGGGGGAGAGAGTTTCCAGAGATGAGGGGGGAGAGAGTTCCAGAGATGAGAGGGAGAGAGTTCCAGAGATGAGGGGGAGAGAGTTCCAGAGGTGAGTGGGAGAGAGTTCCAGAGATGAGGGGGGAGAGTTCCAGAGATGAGGGGGAGAGAGTTCCAGAGATGAGGGGGGAGAGAGTTCCAGAGATGAGGGGGGGAGAGAGTTCAGAGATGAGGGGGAGAGAGTTCCAGAGATGAGGGGGGAGAGAGTTCCAGAGATGAAGGGGGGAGAGAGTTCCATGAGTGGGAGCAGAGATGGCGAAAGGGTCGGTGCCTGGATTTAACGGTGGGAGTGAGGAGAGTCCGCAGATCGGAGTGGACGGGAGGGACTGTCGGGCTGTAGAAGTTCAGTGAGGTCTGGAGGGGGTTATTGAGGGGGTCATGGAGGGCTTTGTCGGTGATGAGGAGGATTTTGATGGGAGCCAGTGGAGTCTATGAAGGACAGGGGTGATGTGTTCTCTGGAGCGGGTCTGAGTGATGAGGCGGGCGGCAGATCCGACTTCTTGTCTCGAGCCCATTGTCCCACTCTCCTCTAACATTGTTCTGTTCTGGTTCTTTTTTTTGACATATTGCTCTAATTTCGGGCGCTGTTGCCTCCGACATCACGGTTCAAGAGGTCTCCCGATGACAGCGCTCACGTCTGGGCTTCTCTCCGCCGTGCAGCTCTCAACCACCCTTTAACCACCGATATTATCCCTCAATATATTTAATCGCTGTGTCCTGAATGATTTATTGGTCTGACAGAGTGCGGCGCCTGCTCTGTGCACGATTGGGAGCCGTTATTCTCCTCCAGCTCCAGATGATAAAGGAAAAGCTCGTTCATTTATAGCTTTGAAAAACGCGAATAGGATTGTGGACGCTCTCTGCCACTCTGAGTATTTCGTGCGTCGTTGCCAACTCAGTCTCTCTGCAATTTCCACCAGATTCCAGTAAGTGCGGCCTGACAGCTTTCCTGGGCTTAACGGGAAAAACTGTCTTTAGGGTGCAAGATTATAACCTCAGAAACCACTGGTCAATGGAAAAGTCTTAATCCACTCACACGCCGACCACTCCTGGGTGTTATGTTGGCGCTGTAATGTTATGGAAGAGGCCATTTTGGACCAAAAACAAATAAATTGAAGGAGGAATGAAATAAATGCCCCGAGGAGCAGAGCGAGGGCATGTTGTTCCACGGTCGCATTTCGTCAGTGTCCCACGGATTCTCAGCCAACGTATCTACAGAAGAGTTTAGTGTCACTTGAATTACTGTGTATGCGGGCCTCCATTCCAGTCAATGTATTTGTGTGAAACCCTGAATTACAGCAGCAGTCGATTTGAAGTCTGTAGATCCAGGACTGAGGCTGTAGATCCAGGACTGAGGACTGAGGCTGTAGACCCAGGACTGAGGCTGTAGATCCAGGACTGAGGCTTTAGATCCAGGACTGAGGCTGTAGATCCAGGACTGAGGCTGTAGACCCAGGACTGAGGCTGTAGATCCAGGACTGAGGCTGTAGACCCAGGACTGAGGCTGTAGATCCAGGACTGAGGCTGTAGATCCAGGACTGAGGCTGTAGACCCAGGACTGAGGCTGTAGACCCAGGACTGAGGCTGTAGACCCAGGACTGAGGCTGTAGACCCAGGACTGAGGCTGTAGACCCAGGACTGAGGCTGTAGATCCAGGACTGAGGCTGTAGACCCAGGACTGAGGCTTGTAGACCCAGGACTGAGGCTGTAGACCCAGGACTGAGGCTGTAGATCCAGGACTGAGGCTGTGGACCCAGGACTAAGGCTGTAGATCCAGGACTGAGGCTGTAGATCCAGGACTAAGGCTGTACATCCTTAAATGAAGTAAACAGCCTCAGTCTTCAATGTGTGTATGTGTGTATGTGTGTCACCCACATCTACACACACACAGTTGTGTGTGTGTCTTCAATGTGTGTATGTGTGTGTGTGTGTGTGTGTGTGTGTGTGTGTGTGTGTGTGTGTGTTGTGTGTGTGTGTGTGCGTGTGTGTGTGTGTGTGTGTGTGTGTGTGTGTGTGTGTGCGTGTGTGTATCTGGACTGAAGGCCCGCATGTGTGGTCCAGTATCAGGATACAAACTCATCAGTCCTGTTTGTCAGCGCCTCTGCAGCAGGAGCAGCAGCAGCAGGAGCAGCAGCAGGAGGAGCAGGAGCAGCAGCAGCAGGAGGAGCAGCAGCAGGAGGAGCAGCAGCAGGAGGAGCAGGAGCAGCAGCAGCAGGAGGAGCAGCAGCAGGAGGAGCAGGAGCAGCAGCAGCAGGAGGAGCAGCAGCAGGAGGAGCAGCAGTAGGAGGAGCAGCAGGAGGAGCAGCAGCAGGAGCAGCAGCAGGACACTGATGGCGTCTGACAGAGCTGACCCTCCTGACCATGAATAATGCCACTGTCTCTATCTGTTTCCTTTGCTCTGGAAGCTTCTGTCTGTGCCTCTCTCCGGACGCCAGGAGAGACCCAACTGCCCGGTCTGATTCAAACCCGGGCGTTTAGATACAATCGCATTAAAACAAACCGAATGAACAGAGCTATTGTCAGAGTGTATCGTTGAGTTGAGTGTTATGTTTATGAGTTTAGTTTAGTTTAGTTTATTTGTTTATTTGAGCAATACACATTGTGCTCAAATGGAGTGGGCTGAAGCAAAAAGCTTATGAGCCCCCACCCCCAAGTGCAATACATAAAAAAAGAACATTTCAAAACATTTCAAGCAGCTACATTCGTACAGACCAAATTACAACAAGCAACAAAAATGTATTAACTCTTTATATAATTAATTGGAACAACGCACAGCTACAACAACAATCTAGTTTCATATACGATGTCTAGAACAAAGCAAGTCAAAAAATGTGTTATGGAGCTTTCGCGAAAGTTCACCGTGGTAGACCCGGCTGTGCTGCCAGGCCACAGGCTGCTCTTCCTCGACTCATCAATACCAGCAACGCCCACACACAGTCAACCAATAACCACCAGGACAGCAAGTTAAAAGCCGGAGACGCCCATTTCCCGGTCTTCTGAAGTCTGCAAACTTCTGAAGCCTGCAAGGTGCATGTCGCTAACGCACCTGTTCGCAAATGCATGCGTTGTTCTGGAGGGGTCGCTTCTGCTCACGTGTTGCTCGTGCGCGTGGCCCGGCTGTCCTCAGTCTGGCTGCTCGTGGTCTGCTCCTCCTCCGCGTCCCTGCACCTGCTGTGGTTCGCATATCCCCACTGCTCTCCTCCTCTGCGGGCTCTTCTGCGGGCTGCTCCGCGGGGCCCCTCCGCGGTTCTGTGCTGCTCGTTCCTCGTGGTCTGCTGCCGCGTGCAGACGGTCTGGCGGTGCCGTGCGTGTCCCTGCCTCCGATTGGCGGTGCCGCGTTGTCCCGTTGCTTTCCCAAGTCTCCTGGCATGTGAGTACAGTGAGTGTGCTGACCGCGGACAGATTAATCCCGGAGTCTAGGCTGCAGGCGGCTGGTTTTTGCCCTGCGCACTGGACTGCAGGCGTCAGTTTTCGCCCCGTGCTTGGTCTGCAGGCTCCGTTTTACACGTGTTGAGCTAACTGAGGGGCAATGCATATTAAATGGCATCAATCTCCAATGTCTGAGGGATATAAGAGGAGCAATGTGCATTAATTCAGATTCATGTTCTGCCACTCGCAGTAAAACCACGTTGGAAAAAATGTGCAAAGACTACCCCATCGTGCTCCAGACGGCACACACAGAGCTCTTGCCACAGCGCCATTTTACAGCATCAATCTCATTACTCGCAAGTCACTATTGTTAAATGAATGTATTTAAATTCGTCTATCTGCAGGAGGAAGGAGGGGCCATGCATTTAAATAGCTAGGTCACTAGTATTAAACTGGGTAACTAAACTGCAGTTGTTGCATTTCGAAAGTGCAGCAGAAAGAAAAGGGGCCCAATGTGAATATGCAATGGGTTTGAAGTGGAGCTGGAGCTAATGAACGCATGGATCAGTGATCGTTCATGCGTTCTACCATAACCAAAGCAGCAAGATGGCTCCAGGGGACATCTGTTTCTCGCATGGGAATGTTTCAGATTCGGGTTGAATTATTTCCTCAGGCTCTTAAACAACCGTGGGCATGGTTTTCTGACCGCCGCTGCTGCGGTCCCTGCTGCCGTTCCTACTGATGCCTGATCCCGCTGCTGCCTATTCCTGCTGCTGCCTGTCCCGGCTGCCTGCTCCTGCTGCTCCTACTACTACATGTGCCGCTGCGCTGTTCCTGCCGCTGCCGCTCCGCAGGCTCCCAGGCTGCACCTGTCTCTACGGCTCGGCTCTTCAGACACGTACGTAACCTGGCTCACGGAGACAAGCGGCGCACGTTGGCGTGACACGTCTGTTGTTCGTATGAATCGCATTGTGCTGCTGCTACTGCTGCCGCTACTGCTGCTATTGCTGCCGCTGCTGCTTCATACTGCCACCGCTTCCGTGCTGCTGCTGCTTCATGTACTTTGACATCTCTCTTCACTTCGCATCTCTTTTACTGAAACACTAAACAGCTACAACAATATTCTACTGCTTGGCTTTGATACAGGATTATTGCTGCTATTATCGACGGATGCTGCAGCTGCTGCTGCTTTATACTGCTACCGCTGCTGCTGCCTCATACTGCTACTGCTGCTGCTTCATACTGCTACTGCTACTGCTGCTGCTTCATACGGCTACTGCTGCTACTACTGCTGCTGCTGCTTCATTTACTTTGCCATCTCTCTTCACTTCGCATCTCTTTTACTGAAACCCTGAACAGCTACAACAACATTCTACTGCTGTGGCTTTGATACAGAATTATTACTGTTATTTTCTAAGGACGCTGCTGCTGCTGCTGCTGCTGCTGCTACTGCTGCTGCCGCGGCTTGATACAGGACTTTTGCTGTTATTATCTGAGGCTACTGCTGCTGCCGCTGCTGCTACTGCTACTGCAACCCACTCTCTCAGAAGCTTATCCTGCTTCTAATGGACGCAGCCCGGCTGAGTATGCCGCGCTGGACTCGCACCTATGCTCCCAGGGTCGCTTCGGCGGTCGTGCTTCATCTCTCTACTGAATCTTCTGATTCTATCAGATGCAGCTGGCCGAGTAGCTGCGCTGAGCCGTCTATCGGACTCCTAATCAAAGGCATCCATACCTGTATTCTTCACTCTTCTGATCACAGGCTCCCCATCATGCTGCCCATCTGCAGCGGCTCTGAGCGGCACTGAACTCCGGCTCATCTTCCAAGTACATGTCTGCCCTCCTCGCAGCATCTTCTGCTCGCCTTCTGTGGCTTCTCTGCATAAGCGTTTCACCACTGCTCACTCAACCTTCAATGCGGTCCGAGACACGGCTTTTCCCATCCTATCCTACTGGCCTAATTATCTACTCTCCAACCCAAGATTCTGAGCGTAAGGGCGCCTGCAACATCAATGGCCCTCTCCGGTGTGTCTCTCTGCCCCTACAGGTCTCCGCTTCTACACGGACGCGGCCCCTTCCGTGGGTTTTTGGGGGATTCTTCCAGGACCAGTGGTTCGCCGGCCGTGGCCCGCTACTTTCCCCGGAGCATTTCCTCTGCCCTACACGAGACATTCCCAGTGGTCGTGGCCTGCGCGCTGCGGAATCACACGTGGCAGAGAAAGAGGATCTCTGTCATGCGTGATCATCTCGACGTAGTGGAAGCATTAAACAAAGGTCGCTCTTCTCACCCAACATAATGTCCCCTGACCATTCAACCTTCATCTCAAACATTCAAAGATCAGAGGCGCCTGCAACACAATATAGCTCGCTTCGACACATCTCTCTGCCCCTACAGGTCCATGATGCGTTACACTCGCCTCCGCGGCAAAAAGGAGATTTTAACGGACCTCTAATTCTCACTCCAGTCAACCTTCCCATAACAGCAACTGGTTCAGAGCTCAGCTAAGATCCCTACTGCGCCTCTGCAATTTGTCTCCCCAGCTCTATACAGCCCACTCCTTCAGGATAGGCGCTGCCACGCGCGCGACCTCGCTGGGGCTCCCCCACTCTTCTCTGCAACAGCTGGGGCGCTGGTCCTCTTCGGCTTCTCCACCTACATCAGGCCAGATGCGACCGCTATCATGGCAGCACAACGTCTACCGGCTTCCTTGTAAGCTCCCAGCAAAGCAAGTAAGCAATAAGATTCTGGTGGCGGCACGCACTTTCCTCAAACGCTCAAAGATTCCTCTGCTTCAGCGTCTGGCTGAATATGAGCGTGCGCTCATATTCTCAGCTCGCTCAAAGATTCCTCTGCTGCGGCTGGCTGAACATGCGCGTGCGCGCATGTTCTCAGCTCGCTCAAAGATTCCCCTGCTGCGGCTGGCTGAACATGCGCGTGCGCGCATGTTCTCAGTTCGCTCAAAGATTCCTCTGCTACAGCGGCTGGCTGAACATGCGCGTGCGCGCATGTTCTCAGCTCGCTCATGCTCTCAGGCCCGCGCAGTGCGTCCTGCTATCCCAATCGCAGGCCCGCTTTTTGGGGATCATGCACGCGAGCAAGCGCCGTGCTCAACAGCATCCCGCCCGGGCCTAGGGCGCCAAACATGCTCAATCAATAAACATGCTTAAAATCTAATAAGTCTAATGCGTTTTCCTCATGGGTCTCTCCAAGGTGAAATGGAGCTTTCGCGAAAGTTCACCGTGGTAGACCCGGCTGTGCTGCCAGGCCACAGGCTGCTCTTCCTCGACTCATCAATACCAGCAACGCCCACACAGTCAACCAATAACCACCAGGACAGCAAGTTAAAAGCCGGAGACGCCCATTTCCCGGTCTTCTGAAGTCTGCAAGCCGCCGCCGCCCCACCTCCTCCTTCTCTCATGAAGCGTGCTTGCCTACTGCCTCTGCCGTCACCAGTGCCTAGGCCCCGGGGGGATTATGCACGCGAGCAAGCGCCGTGCTCAACAGCATCCCGCCCGGGCCTAGGGCGCCAAACATGCTCAATCAATAAACATGCTTAAAGGAATAGTTCACCGTTTTTACATACTGACATATGTTCTTACCTTACCTTAGACTAGTTAATACGTACCTGTGTGATCTTAGTCCGTGCGCTCTGTCATGCAAACGGAGCAAAAACGGGAGGACAAATGCAGCCTCCTCTGGTCACTGTGTAGCACCAAAAGGTAGCTCCCGCTAGAAGCTACCAAACTCTTCCAAGTGTTCCCTATTAAATGTATATAGTTACGTGACGTGTTACACTGCAAAGTATAGTAACATAGAAATGTAACTGTCGATTTTCTCAGCGGATAAAACGGGTACTATATTGTGAGGCGTAGTAATCTGAGGTGCGCTACGTCCGCGCACTAACTTCTCTCCGGAGACTTCTCTCTCGCTCACTTCCGTCAATAGAAGCAGCGTGACTTGTAGTACAGAGAGAAGTTAGTGCGCGGACGTAGCGCACCTCAGATTACTACGCCTCACAATATAGTACCCGTTTTATCCGCTGAGAAAATCAACAGTTACATTTCTGTGTTACTATACTTTGCAGTGTAACACGTCACGTAACTATATACATTTAATAGGGAACACTTGGAAGAGTTTGGTAGCTTCTAGCGGGAGCTACCTTTTGGTGCTACACAGTGACCAGAGGAGGCTGCATTTGTCCTCCCGTTTTTGCTCCGTTTGCATGACAGAGCGCACGGACTAAGATCACACAGGTACGTATTAACTAGTCTAAGGTAAGGTAAGAACATATGTCAGTATGTAAAAACGGTGAACTATTCCTTTAAGACACGGCGCTTGCTCGCGTGCATGATCCCCCCGGGGCCTAGGCACTGGTGACGGCAGAGGCAGTAGGCAAGCACGCTTCATGAGAGAAGGAGGAGGTGGGGCGGCGGCGGCTTGCAGACTTCAGAAGATAGGGAAGTGGGCGTCTCCGGCTTTTAACTTGCTGTCCTGGTGGTTATTGGTTGACTGGGTGTGGGCGTTGCTGGTATTGATGAGTCGAGGAAGAGCAGCCTGTGGCCTGGCAGCAACAGCCGGGTCTACCACGGTGAACTTTCGCGAAAGCTCCATTTCACCTTGGAGAGACCCATGAGTAAAACGCATTAGACTTATTAGATTTAAGCATGTTTATTGATTGAGCATGTTTGGCGCCCTAGGCCCGGGCGGGATGCTGCAGCACGGCGCTTGCTCGCCTGGCATGATCCCCAAAAAGCGGGCCTGCGATTGGGATAGCAGGACGCACTGCGCGCGGCCTGAGAGCATGAGCGAGCTGAGAACATGCGCGCACCCGCATGTTTCATCCCGCGCATGGCTGAGAACATCATCCTTTGAGCCGCTGTAGCCGAGCCGAAGAGAATCTTTGAGCGAACTGAGAACATGCGCGCACGCGCATGTTCAGGCGGATGCTCATACCATCCGCAGCAGAGGAATCTTTGAGCGAACTCATGCGCGCACGCGCATGTTCAGCAGCCGCAGCAGGGAATCTTTGAGCGAACTGAGAACATGCGCGCACTGCGCATGTTCAGCCAGCCGCAGCAGAGGAATCTTTGAGCGAGCTGAGAATATGAGCGCACGCTCATATTCAGCCAGACGCTGAAAGCAAGGAATCTTTGAGCGTTTGAGGAAAGTGCGTGCCGCCACCAGAATCTTATTGCTTACTTGCTTTGCTGGGAGCTTACGAGGAAGCCGGTTAGAAAACGTTGTGCTGCAGATGATAGCGGTCGCATCTGGCCTGATGTAGGTGGAGAAGCCGAAGAGGACCAGCGCCCCAGCTGTTGCAGAGAAGAGTGGGGGAGCCCCAGCGAGGTCGCGCGCGTGGCAGCGCCTATCCTGAAGGAGTGGGCTGTATAGAGCTGGGGAGACAAATTGCAGAGGAGCAGTAGGGATCTTAGCTGAGCTCTGAACCTGTTGCTGTTATGGGAAGGTTGACTGGAGTGAGAATTAGAGGTCCGTTAAAATCTCCTTTTTGCCGCGGAGGCGAGTGTAACGCATCATGGACCTGTAGGGGCAGAAAGGGAAAAGATGTGTCGAAGCGAGCTATATTGTGTTGCAGGCGCCTCTGATCTTTGAATGTTTGAGATGAAGGTTGAATGGTCAGGGGACATTATGTTGGGTGAGAAGAGCGACCTTTGTTTTAATGCTTCCACTACGTCGAGATGATCACGCATGACAGAGATCCTCTTTCTCTGCCACGTGTGATTCCGCAGCGCGCAGGCCACGACCAACTGGAATGTCTCGTGTAGGGCAGAGGAAAATGCTCCGGAGGAAAGTAGCGGGGGGGCCACGGCCGGCGAACCACTGGTCCTGGAAGAATCCCCCAAAAACCCACGGAAGGGGCAGCGTCCGTGCTAGAAGCGGAGACCTGTAGGGGCAGAGAGACACACCGGAGAGGGCCATTGATGTTGCAGGCCGCCCTTACGCTTAGAATCTTGGGTTGGAGAGTAGATAATTAGGCCAGTAGGATAGGACGGGAAAAGCCGTGTCTCGGACCGCATTGAAGGTTGAGTGAGCAGTGGTGAAACGCTTATGCAGAGAAGCCACAGAAGGCGAGCAGAAGATGCTGCGAGGAGGGCAGACATGTACTTGGAAGATGAGCCGGAGTTCAGTGCCGCTCAGAGCCGCTGCAGGATGGGCAGCATGATGGGGAGCCTGTGATCAGAAGAGTGAAGAATACAGGTATGGATGCCTTTGATTAGGAGTCCGATTGACGGCTCAGCGCAGCTACTTGGCCAGCTGCATCTGATAGAATCAGAAGATTCAGTAGAGAGATGAAGCACGACCGCCGAAGCGACCCTGGGAGCATAGGTGCGAGTCCGGCGCAGCGCGGCATACTCAGCCGGGCTGCATCCATTAGAAGCAGGATAAGCTTCTGAGAGAGTGGGTTGCAGTAGCAGTAGCAGCAGCGGCAGCAGCAGTAGCCTCAGATAATAACAGCAAAAGTCCTGTATCAAGCCGCGGCAGCAGCAGTAGCAGCAGCAGCAGCAGCAGCAGCGTCCTTAGAAAATAACAGTAATAATTCTGTATCAAAGCCACAGCAGTAGAATGTTGTTGTAGCTGTTCAGGGTTTCAGTAAAAGAGATGCGAAGTGAAGAGAGATGGCAAAGTAAATGAAGCAGCAGCAGCAGTAGTAGCAGCAGTAGCAGTATGAAGCAGCAGCAGCAGTAGCAGTATGAAGCAGCAGCTGCAGCATCCGTGATAATAGCAGCATAATCCTGTATCAAGCCAGAGCATAGATATGTTGTACTGTTTAGTGTTTCAGTAAAGAGATGCGAGTGAAGAGAGTCAAGTACATGAAGCAGCAGCAGCTGCAGCAGATGCAGTATGAAGCAGCAGCAGCATAGCAGCAGTACGTAGCAGCATGAGCAGCAGCAGCAGCAGCGTTGCAGCATCCGTAGATAATAACAGCAATAATCCTGTATCAAAGCCACCGCAGTAGCAGTAGTAGGAGCAGCAGGAGCAGGCAGCAGGGACAGGCAGCAGCAGGAGCGGCAGCAGGAATAGGCAGCAGCGGGATCAGGCATCAGTAGGAACGGCAGCAGGGACCGCAGCAGCGGCGGTCAGAGAACCATGCCCACGGTTGTTTAAGAGCCTGAGGAAATAAATCAACCCGAATCCGAAACATTCCCATGCGAGAAACAGATGTCCCCTGGAGCCATCTTGCTGCTTTGGTTATGGTAGAACGCATGAACGATCACTGATCCATGCGTTTATTAGCTCCAACTCCACTTCAAACCCATTGCAGATTCACATTGGGCCCCTTTTCTTTCTGCTGCACTTTCGAAATGCAACAACTGCAGTTTAGTTACCCAATTTAATACTAGTGACCCAGCTATTTAAATGCATGGCCCCTCCTTCCTCCTGCAGATAGACGAATTTAAATACATTCATTTAACAATAGTGACCTGCGAGTAATGAGATTGATGCTGTAAAGATGGCGCCGTGGCAAGAGCTCTGTGTGTGCCGTCTGGAGCACGATGGGGTAGTCTTTGCACATTTTTTCCAACGTGGTTTTACTGCAAGTGGCAGAACATGAATCTGAATTAATGCACATTGCTCCTCTTATATCCCTCAGACGATAGAGATTGATGCCATTTAAGATGCATTGTCCCTCAGTTAGCTCAAACACGTGTAAAACGGAGCCTGCAGACCAAGCACGGGGCGAAAACTAACGCCTGCAGTCAAGTGCGTAGGGCAAAAACCAGCCGCCTGCAGCCTAGACTCCGGGATTAATCTGTCCGCGGTCGGCACACTCACTGTACTCACATGCCAGGAGACTTGGGAAAGCAACGGGACAACGCGGCACCGCCAATCGGAGGCAGGGACACGCACGGCACCGCCAGACCGTCTGCGCGCGGCAGCAGACCACGAGGAACGAGCAGCACAGAACCGCGGAGGGGCCCCGCGGAGCAGCCCGCAGAAGAGCCCGCAGAGGAGGAGAGCAGTGGGGATATGCAAACCACAGCAGGTGCAGGGACGCGGAGGAGGAGCAGACCACGAGCAGCCAGACTGAGGACAGCCGGGCCACGCGCACGAGCAACACGTGAGCAGAAGCGACCCCTCCAGAACAACGCAGCATTTGCGAACAGGTGCGTTAGCGACATGCACCTTGCCAGGCTTCAGAAGTTTGCAAACTTCAGAAGACCGGGAAGTGGGCGTCTCCGGCTTTTAACTTGCTGTCCTGGTGGTTATTGGTTGACTGGGTGTGGGCGTTGCTGGTATTGATGAGTCGAGGAAGAGCAGCCTGTGGCCTGGGCAGCAGCAGCCGGGTCTACCACGGTGAACTTTCTACCACGGTGAACTTTCGCGAAAGCTCCATATTGCTCAAATAAACAAATAAACTAAACTAAACTAAACTCATAAACATAACACTCAACTCAACGATACACTCTGACAATAGCTCTGTTCATTCGGTTTGTTTTAATGCGATTGTATCTAAACGCCCGGGTTTGAATCAGACCGGGCAGTTGGGTCTCTCCTGGCGTCCGGAGAGAGGCACAGACAGAAGCTTCCAGAGCAAAGGAAACAGATAGAGACAGTGGCATTATTCATGGTCAGGAGGGTCAGCTCTGTCAGACGCCATCAGTGTCCTGCTGCTGCTCCTGCTGCTGCTCCTCCTGCTGCTCCTCCTACTGCTGCTCCTCCTGCTGCTGCTCCTCCTGCTGCTGCTGCTCCTGCTCCTCCTGCTGCTGCTCCTCCTGCTGCTGCTGCTCCTGCTCCTCCTGCTGCTGCTCCTCCTGCTGCTGCTCCTCCTGCTGCTGCTGCTCCTGCTCCTCCTGCTGCTGCTCCTGCTGCTGCTGCTCCTGCTGCAGAGGCGCTGACAAACAGGACTGATGAGTTTGTATCCTGATACTGGACCACACATGCGGGCCTTCAGTCCAGATACACACACGCACACACACACACACACACACACACACACACACACACACGCACACACACACACACACACACACACACACACACACACACACACACACACACACACACACACACACACACACACATACACACATACACACATTGAAGACTGAGGCTGTTTACTTCATTTAAGGATGTGTTGAGTTTAGAGACAGCTCACCTCGTCTCAACTGTGTGTGTGTAGATGTGGGTGACTGTGTGTGTCCATTTGTGTGTGTGTAGATGTGGGTGACTGTGTGTGTCCATTTGTGTGTGTGTGTTAGGCAAGTAGGTTTATTTGTAAAGCACAATTCATACACAAGGCAACTCAAAATGCTGAACAGAATAAGATATGTGATTAAGTGTGTGTGTCCATTTGTATGTTTGTATCTGTGTGTCTGTCAGTCAGTTCTGGGTCTACAGCCTCAGTCCTGGGTCTACAGCCTCAGTCCTAAATCTACAGCCTTAGTCCTGGATCTACAGCCTCAGTCCTGGATCTACAGCCTTAGTCCTGGGTCCACAGCCTCAGTCCTGGATCTACAGCCTCAGTCCTGGGTCTACAGCCTCAGTCCTGGGTCTACAGCCTCAGTCCTGGGTCTACAGCCTCAGTCCTGGATCTACAGCCTCAGTCCTGGGTCTACAGCCTCAGTCCTGGGTCTACAGCCTCAGTCCTGGGTCTACAGCCTCAGTCCTGGGTCTACAGCCTCAGTCCTGGGTCTACAGCCTCAGTCCTGGATCTACAGCCTCAGTCCTGGATCTACAGCCTCAGTCCTGGGTCTACAGCCTCAGTCCTGGATCTACAGCCTCAGTCCTGGGTCTACAGCCTCAGTCCTGGATCTACAGCCTCAGTCCTGGATCTAAAGCCTCAGTCCTGGATCTACAGCCTCAGTCCTGGGTCTACAGCCTCAGTCCTCAGTCCTGGATCTACAGCCTCAGTCCTGGATCTACAGACTTCAAATCGACTGCTGCTGTAATTCAGGGTTTCACACAAATACATTGACTGGAATGGAGGCCCGCATACACAGTAATTCAAGTGACACTAAACTCTTCTGTAGATACGTTGGCTGAGAATCCGTGGGACACTGACGAAATGCGACCGTGGAACAACATGCCCTCGCTCTGCTCCTCGGGGCATTTATTTCATTCCTCCTTCAATTTATTTGTTTTTGGTCCAAAATGGCCTCTTCCATAACATTACAGCGCCAACATAACACCCAGGAGTGGTCGGCGTGTGAGTGGATTAAGACTTTTCCATTGACCAGTGGTTTTCTGAGGTTATAATCTTGCACCCTAAAGACAGTTTTTCCCGTTAAGCCCAGGAAAGCTGTCAGGCCGCACTTACTGGAATCTGGTGGAAATTGCAGAGAGACTGAGTTGGCAACGACGCACGAAATACTCAGAGTGGCAGAGAGCGTCCACAATCCTATTCGCGTTTTTCAAAGCTATAAATGAACGAGCTTTTCCTTTATCATCTGGAGCTGGAGGAGAATAACGGCTCCCAATCGTGCACAGAGCAGGCGCCGCACTCTGTCAGACCAATAAATCATTCAGGACACAGCGATTAAATATATTGAGGGATATATCGGTGGTTAATGGGTGGTTGAGAGCTGGCACGGCGGAGAGAAGCCCAGACGTGAGCGCTGTCATCGGGAGACCTCTTGAACCGTGATGTCGGAGGCAACAGCGCCCGAAATTAGAGCAATATGTCAAAAAAAAGAACCAGAACAGAACAATGTTAGAGGAGAGTGGGACAATGGGCTCGAGACAAGAAGTCGGATCTGCCGCCCGCCTCATCACTCAGACCCGCTCCAGAGAACACATCACCCCTGTCCTTCATAGACTCCACTGGCTCCCATCAAAATCCTCCTCATCACCGACAAAGCCCTCCATGACCCCCTCAATAACCCCCTCCAGACCTCACTGAACTTCTACAGCCCGACAGTCCCTCCCGTCCACTCCGATCTGCGGACTCTCCTCACTCCCACCGTTAAATCCAGGCACCGACCCTTTCGCCATCTCTGCTCCCACTCATGGAACTCTCTCCCCCCTTCATCTCTGGAACTCTCTCCCCCCTCATCTCTGGAACTCTCTCCCCCCTCATCTCTGGAACTCTCTCCCCCCTCATCTCTGGAACTCTCTCCCCCCTCATCTCTGGAACTCTCTCCCCCTCATCTCTGGAACTCTCTCCCCCCTCATCTCTGGAACTCTCTCCCACTCACCTCTGGAACTCTCTCCCCCTCATCTCTGGAACTCTCTCCCTCTCATCTCTGGAACTCTCTCCCCCCTCATCTCTGGAACTCTCTCCCCCCTCATCTCTGGAACTCTCTCCCCCCTCATCTCTGGAACTCTCTCCCCCCTCATCTCTGGAACTCTCTCCCCTCTCACCTCTGGAACTCTCTCCCCCCTCATCTCTGGAACTCTCTCCCACTCACCTCTGGAACTCTCTCCCCCTCATCTCTGGAACTCTCTCCCCCTCATCTCTGGAACTCTCTCCCCCCTCATCTCTGGAACTCTCTCCCCCCTCACCTCTGGAACTCTCTCCCCCTCATCTCTGGAACTCTCACCTCTGGAACTCTCTCCCCCTCATCTCTGGAACTCTCTCCCTCTCATCTCTGGAACTCTCTCCCCCCTCATCTCTGGAACTCTCTCCCCCCTCATCTCTGGAACTCTCTCCCCCCTCATCTCTGGAACTCTCTCCCCTCTCACCTCTGGAACTCTCTCCCCCCTCATCTCTGGAACTCTCTCCCACTCACCTCTGGAACTCTCTCCCCCTCATCTCTGGAACTCTCTCCCCCTCATCTCTGGAACTCTCTCCCCCCTCATCTCTGGAACTCTCTCCCCCCTCACCTCTGGAACTCTCTCCCCCTCATCTCTGGAACTCTCTCCCCCCTCACCTCTGGAACTCTCTCCCCCTCATCTCTGGAACTCTCTCCCCCCTCATCTCTGGAACTCTCTCCCCCCTCATCTCTGGAACTCTCTCCCCCCTCATCTCTGGAACTCTCTCCCCCCTCATCTCTGGAACTCTCTCCCCCCTCATCTCTGGAACTCTCTCCCCTCTCACCTCTGGAACTCTCTCCCCCTCATCTCTGGAACTCTCTCCCCTCTCACCTCTGGAACTCTCTCCCCCCCTCATCTCTGGAACTCTTTCCCACTCACCTCTGGAACTCTCTCCCCCTCATCTCTGGAACTCTCTCCCCTCTCACCTCTGGAACTCTCTCCCCCCTCATCTCTGGAACTCTTTCCCACTCACCTCTGGAACTCTCTCCCCCTCATCTCTGGAACTCTCTCCCCCTCATCTCTGGAACTCTCTCCCCCCTCATCTCTGGAACTCTCTCCCCCCTCACCTCTGGAACTCTCTCCCCCTCATCTCTGGAACTCTCTCCCCCCTCATCTCTGGAACTCTCTCCCCCTCATCTCTGGAACTCTCTCCCCCCTCATCTCTGGAACTCTCTCCCCCCTCATCTCTGGAACTCTCTCCCCCTCATCTCTGGAACTCTCTCCCCCTCATCTCTGGAACTCTCTCGCCCCTCATCTCTGGAACTCTCTCCCCCCTCATCTCTGGAACTCTCTCCCCCTCATCTCTGGAACTCTCTCCCCCCTCATCTCTAACTCTCTCCCCCCTCATCTCTGGAACTCTCTCCCCCCTCATCTCTGGAACTCTCTCCCCCCTCATATCTGGAACTCTCTCCCCTCTCATCTCTGGAACTCTCTCCCCCCTCATCTCTGGAACTCTCTCCCCCCTCATCTCTGGAACTCTCTCCCCCTCATCTCTGGAACTCTCTCCCCCCTCATCTCTGGAACTCTCTCCCCTCTCATCTCTGGAACTCTCTCCCCCTCATCTCTGGAACTCTCTCCCCTCTCATCTCTGGAACTCTCTGCCCCCTCAACTCTGGAACTCTCTCCCCCCTCATCTCTGGAACTCTTGTCCCCCTCATCTCTGGAACTCTCTCCCCCCTCATATCTGGAACTCTCTCCCCCTCATCTCTGGAACTCTCTCCCCCCTCATCTCTGGAACTCTCTCCCCCTCATCTCTGGAACTCTCTCCCCCTCATCTCTGGAACTCTCTCCCCCTCATCTCTGGAACTCTCTCCCCTCTCATCTCTGGAACGCTCTCCCCCCTCATCTCTGGAACTCTCTCCCCCCTCATCTCTGGAACTCTCTCCCCTCTCATCTCTGGAACTCTCTCCCCCCTCATCTCTGGAACTCTCTCCCCCCTCATCTCTGGAACTCTCTCCCCCCTCATCTCTGGAACTCTCTCCCCCCTCACCTCTGGAACTCTCTCCCCCTCATCTCTGGAACTCTCTCCCCCTCATCTCTGGAACTCTCTCCCCCTCATCTCCGGAACTCTCTCCCCCCTCATCTCTGGAACTCTCTCCCCCCTCATCTCTGGAACTCTTTACCCCCTCATCTCTGGAACTCTCTCCCCCTCATCTCTGGAACTCTCTCCCCCTCATCTCTGGAACTCTCCCCCCTCACCTCTGGAACTCTCTCCCCCCTCATCTCTGGAACTCTCTCCCCTCTCATCTCTGGACCTCTCTCCCCCCTCATCTCTGGAACTCTCTCCCCCCTCATCTCTGGAACTCTCTCCCCTCTCATCTCTGGAACTCTCTCCCCCCTCACCTCTGGAACTCTCTCCCCCTCATCTCTGGAACTCTCTCCCCCCTCATCTCTGGAACTCTCTCCCCCCTCATCTCTGGAACTCTCTCCCCCCTCATCTCTGGAACTTGGACTCACTAAACTTCCAAAAACAGCTTCCTCCAAGCATACGACTCTTAGTTTCAGCTTTGTACCTTCTTTACTGCTTTTAGTTTATTAGTTTTGTGTGTCTGTCTAAACGTGTGTGTCCTGAATTGTGAAGTGTCTTTGCGTTTTTGAAAAGCGCTATATAAACCGATGTATTTATATTATTATTATTATTATGAGAAATGCAGGATTCTACCCAAAGAGCGTGGTCTTGGTCCTCGTTCATAGAGCCTGAGTCCTGGATCGACAGACTGTCCAAAGTTTCTCATTTTCTCCCTCTGGGTTTTCAGAGGTTTCATGGACGGCTCTGTGTGTTTTTCATCGTTGAATTTCTTGTGTTTGAATTGTTTGATTCTCTGATCTGTGTTAGAAAATTCAACAGTTTTGTAAAGTCCTCTTGAGATAATACTGGTGTGATTTCGGGCTGTGCAAAGTAGTCCTGTTCTGGGCACGTCCCACCGGGAGGAGACCCTGGAAGAAACAGACACGATGAAGGAATCCCCGGATGAGCTGGAGGAAGTGTGTGTGGATAGGGAAGTCTGGGCGTCTCTGCTTAGAAAAATGAAAGGAGGAATGAAGAAAAGGGCTTCTTACATAAAAAAAGACATTATTCACATTTTACAGTTAACGCAAGGCTTCTGATTGGTCGATCCTTATGGCTCACATACAGATATACAAAGACAATATACACAAAAATCAAAGCCACAAACTACTTATTTTTTTAAGTCCAACATATTGACAATGATGGAGGAGTTTACCTTTTAATGTGAGTCAATGTAGAGCAAAACTTCTCTATGAGCACTTCCCAATTCATGATTCATAAAGTTAGCGGGTTAGCATTGTCCATCCGTGTTCAGTCTATGATTCTAAACGAGAATAGCTCATGTTTAGCTCTGTCCCTGAAAGAAGCAGTTGCATCATTTCACCACTAGATGGAGACAAAGTACTGAGCACGGACTTCTCTCTGAGCTGAGACCATGATTGTCCCAACTCTGGGTCTTGTAAAAATGTGAACAAATCCGATCACAGAGGTAAGGTTTCACTTTTCTGTCTGAAAAATAATAATAAAAATAATAGTAATAATAATACATTTTATGCTACAGATGAAAACACAAAACCACGAACAACAAAACAAAGCAAAATAATCAGAAGTACAAAAATACAACATGAAGGGTTAAAAGGAAATAAAATACTTAATAGACCTGATAAAAATCTGATCTAAGCTGAGGCCCAACAGACACGGTTATGAAAACTGTTTAGAGCCAGGAACTTGTTATAAGGATTTAGGTACCCAGCTTTAGTTTATTTAACATGGTTTATTAGAACAACCAAACTCTGAGGAGCACAGGGACCGGCCTCCTGTTGGGACTCTGAGGAGCACAGGGACTGGCCTCCTGCTGCGACTCTGAGGAGCACAGGGACTGGCCTCCTGCTGGGACTCTGAGGAGCACAGGGACGGGCCTCCTGCTGGGACTCTGAGGAGCACAGGGACTGGCCTCCTGCTGGGACTCTGAGGAGCACAGGGACTGGCCTCCTGCTGGGACTCTGAGGAGCACAGGGACTGGCCTCCTGCTGCGACTCTGAGGAGCACAGGGACTGGCCTCCTGCTGGGACTCTGAGGAGCACAGGGACGGGCCTCCTGCTGGGACTCTGAGGAGCACAGGGACGGGCCTCCTGCTGGGACTCTGAGGAGCACAGGGACTGGCCTCCTGCTGGGACTCTGAGGAGCACAGGGACTGGCCTCCTGCTGGGACTCTGAGGAGCACAGGGACTGGCTTCCAGCTGCATACAAGTAAAAAAGTGCATATTAAAAACAGTTAAATACAAAGTTAAAAGCAGTCAGGACTGGTGTGTGTGTGAGTGGTTGGTGGTGGTCGAAGGAGCTGATGGCACAGACTGGTTGCCTCGCTTCTGTCAGTGTGTCCCAGGGCAGCTGTGGCCACACTTATAGTTTATCACCACTGTGTATAGAGTGAATGAATAATGACATGTGAAGCGCCTTTGAGTGTCCTGAAAAGTGCTGTATAAAACCAATGCATTATTTCTTCTTATTATTATAACATTTCCATATGGGGTAGATAAAGTGCACATTCATATCTTTTCTGCCCCACCAGCAGAGGGCGGGCTCGCACCAGTGTTGTGTGTGCAGCGAGGAGGAGGCTCTGCTCAGGCTGAAGTGAAGGGAGAGGATCAAGTACAGCTGAGGCTTGTCCCCCCCACAACACCCCTCCGACCCCCCCCCCCCCCAAACCCGCCGCCATCTTAACTCCTGCCATGTTCCAGAACCCCAATCAGAGAGAGCCAGCGTGATCAAGAACACGCACGGACCTGAGGGTGTGTGAGGCCAATTTCATGAGGTCTTTAGTGGAGTTTTAAGGCAGTCAGAAAGAATTACATGAGTAAGAGAGGAGGGGAGGGCTCCTCTGGATGTCCATACAGGCAAGTTTATTTGTCGAGCACAGTTCATACACAAAGCAACTCATAAATAAGCATTGTACATTAAAAGGAGTGAAGAAATACTTATTATACAGTGGCTCCAAACCCTATTTTTCTTCTATTTTTGACCCAGATCATAACTGTCCTTAGACCCTCCTGCATCGGCAAGGAACGACTCAGTGGGGAAAAAGAGTGAGAAACCTCAGGGAGCCCCAAATTGAGAGAGGGATTGGCTCCTATGTTCAGACAGACTGTAGACCCAGGACTGAGGCTGTAGACCCAGGACTGAGGCTGTAGATCCAGGACTGAGGCTGTAGATCCAGGACTGAGGCTGTAGATCCAGGACTGAGGCTGTAGATCCAGGACTGAGGCTGTAGATCCAGGACTGAGGCTGTAGACCCAGGACTGAGGCTGTAGACCCTGGACTGAGGCTGTAGATCCAGGACTGAGGCTGTAGATCCAGGACTGAGGCTGTAGATCCAGGACTGAGGCTGTAGATCCAGGACTGAGGCTGTAGATCCAGGACTGAGGCTGTAGACCCTGGACTGAGGCTGTAGATCCAGGACTGAGGCTGTAGATCCAGGACTGAGGCTGTAGATCCAGGACTGAGGCTGTAGATCCAGGACTGAGGCTGTAGATCCAGGACTGAGGCTGTAGATCCAGGACTGAGGCTGTAGATCCAGGACTGAGGCTGTAGATCCAGGACTGAGGCTGTAGATCCAGGACTGAGGCTGTAGACCCTGGACTGAGGCTGTAGATCCAGGACTGAGGCTGTAGATCCAGGACTGAGGCTGTAGACCCAGGACTGAGGCTGTAGATCCAGGACTGAGACTGTAGATCCAGGACTGAGGCTGTAGATCCAGGACTGAGACTGTAGATCCAGGACTGAGACTGTAGATCCAGGACTGAGACTGTAGATCCAGGGCTGAGGCTGTAGACCCTGGACTGAGGCTGTAGATCCAGGACTGAGGCTGTAGACCCAGGACTGAGGCTGTAGACCCAGGACTGAGGCTGTAGACCCAGGACTGAGGCTGTAGACCCTGGACTGAGGCTGGACTGAACAGAAGCTGAAGTCATTTTTTAATGTTTAATAATATGCTATGTTTTAAGACAGACAGGTCCAGTCGGCAGTGTTCGTCAGTCCTCATTGTTCGTTGCACAGTCTGACAGTAGCAGGAATTTGGAGAGACCTGGGAAACCTCTCCGTCACACAGAGAGGGTAGATCGGTCTGTCACTGAAACTGCTCTGTGATCGGACCAACCTGGACAAACCTGGACAGAGCTGGAGTCCCCATCCTGTCCTTGTCCCACATGGTTCCCTTCTCTTTCTCTTATGCCACATTAACACCGAAAACCACTCGATCAAAAGGCGTCCGCGGTTCTAGCTAGCGCGTGTCCGTCCCCAGCTGTGTCTCCGCACGCTACACTGCAACTCCTCTAACATCAAACACATGTATACGTTCATTATTCACCATGTCTCCTCTAATAGCCCCCGGACGGACAGGAAAAAGCTGGCCCTGGCTGCGAACACACGCCTCGCAGCAACCTAATAGTAATAACAAGCGGCGATTCTCCAGGGAGGAAACGCCACTGATTGATTACACGCAAAACAGGAGTGGAGACAGAGGCTAGTTTCTGTACGCCTCGAACTCACGCGCTAAAGCTAAGTCAGGAAATGTGTTTTGGGAAAAGTTTAACTCTTTAGGAGCCAGAGGTTTTTTCCTAAGAAGCTCAATCATGGCACTGTAATTTAGTTCCGGGTCGATCATCAAGACTATTGGTCCACACAAATGTCAATCATTCTGGTGATACGTGCTCGTCCAATAAGACCAGAGAGTTTAGGTCAAAAAGTGGAGAGGGCGGTTCTTTCTTAAAATTTGGGAAAATCCTCCTATAGACCTTTAATTGTACGTAATAAACAGTATCTTGTCAATGTCAATGTCTAGCACATTTACAACAACACAAAACGCCACAAAATATGAAACAATTATAAAAGCAAAAAGAATTTCACAAAATCTTCCACAAAAGACACACACTTCCTGTCTTTTTGCACATCCTGAGTGATTCTATTTATACCAAATGTGACGTGTAAATTTGTCAATTGTGAGATTACATTTTTTTTATATTTTCTTATTAACTTATCTGAACTCTGAACAATTGTAAAGTGCTTTGGGTGAGCTTGGTCTGTAAAATGTGCTATACAAAAAAACATTACTTACTTACTTATTGCTGTATAACCCTACTGTAGTGAACACAATACAAAACAACAAAATTACAAAACATGTATAGTTAAATTACAAACCAAGACTCCAAAGGTTCAGGACCATGTGTCAAATGAATCCTTTGCAGAGAGCTACTGATAGCTCCCGAGCCACAGGTTGGAGACCCCTGATATAAGGTTTGCTACAGTCTGTATAGAGATGGAGGATGCCAACAGACTCAACCTGGTTGTGTTTCCGTTACGCTTTAGTGTCGGGTACCGTATCCTAGCAACCTACCCACAAGACACCAGTATCCAGCAGCACACTGTCAGTCTGAACACTTTAGCACCAGCTCGGCCTGGATAGAACCAGGACCAAGAGGGACTAAAGAATGACCTGGTACTGGTTACACAGTACCAGAAGGAACGCTCACAACCAGGGTAGAGTAGAGTAGAGTAGAGTAGAGTAGAGTAGAGTAGAGTAGAGTAGAGTAGAGTAGAGTAGAGTAGAGTAGAGTAGGGTAGGGTAGGGTAGGGTAGGGTAGGGTAGGGTAGGGTAGGGTAGGGTAGGGTAGAGGAGAGGAGAGGAGAGGAGAGTAGAGTAGAGTAGAGTAGAGTAGAGTAGAGTAGAGTAGAGGAGAGGAGAGGAGAGGAGAGGAGAGGAGAGAGAGTAGAGTAGAGTAGAGTAGTAGAGTAGAGGTAGAGGAGAGGAGAGGAGAGGAGAGGAGAGGAGAGTAGAGTAGAGTAGAGTAGAGTAGAGTAGAGTAGAGGAGAGGAGAGGAGAGGAGAGGAGAGGAGAGGAGAGGAGAGGAGAGGAGAGAGAGAGGAGAGAGAGTAGAGTAGAGTAGAGTAGAGTAGAGTAGAGGAGAGGAGAGGAGAGGAGAGGAGAGGAGGAGAGAGAGTAGAGTAGAGTAGAGTAGAGTAGAGTAGAGTAGAGGAGAGGAGAGGAGAGGAGAGGAGAGGAGAGGAGAGGAGAGGAGAGGAGAGGAGAGGAGAGTAGAGTAGAGTAGAGTAGAGTAGAGTAGAGTAGAGTAGAGTAGAGTAGAGTAGAGTAGAGTAGAGTAGAGTAGAGTAGAGAGTAGTGGTCAGAGTCAGTATCTCGGAGCTAACGTTTGCTTCGACGTCCTTCACTCTCTCCACGTTATCGTTCAGAAGTGCTCTCGGCTCAAAGCAAACACAGATGTTTCTCCGAACGAGCAGCGAACGCCAGAAAAAAATCAAAACCAAATCACTGCAAAAGCCATAAGTTTGATTTATTGCAAACCGACGCTCATAAATCTTCCGCTGTTTTTCACTCAAGCTAATTCGGCCGTTTCATATTCTGAGCCCGCCCCCTGGTTTGTCGTTCGGCTGCTTGGATTGGCTGCGTGGCAATTGCACGTTGGAAGTGATTTCTTTGCAGATGGAGACTTGGGAGCATGTGAGCTGAACATTGACTGTATACAGATGGACAATGCTAACACGCTAGCTCAATGAAACCCAATTGGGACGTGCTAATGGCCAAAGTTTTACTCTTGACTTACATTGAAAAGTGAACTCCTCTAGCTCAGTAACCGTTTTTGTCACTTTCACCATTTTGGGTTTAAATCGCTCTCTGTGATCCTGGTGTTTATGTTTTGACCAATGAGAGGCCTTCATTCGCGGGGCAAACTCCGGCTTGCCTTAGCAACCGTCCTAGCAACACGTATTTTTTGTTACGACGCAAAGCTACGAAGCTAAAGCCATCGGAACAAATGCCCATATAAGGAAACAGGCTCCAAATCGGCTTCTTCTGCCTTAAGGCTAACACTGTGTAAAATATCTATCTTTAGCATAATAAAGAAGCTAGTATAAAATCTCGAGCTTTAGCATAATAAAGAAGCTAGTCTAACATCTCTATCTTTAGCATAATAAAGAAGCTAGTCTAAACTTTCTAACTTTAGCATAATAAAGAAGCTAGTCTAAAATCTCTATCTTTAGCACAACAAAGAAGCTAGTCTAAAATCTCTATCTTTAGCACAACAAAGAAGCTAGTATAAAATCTCTATCTTTAGCATAACAAAGAAGCTAGCACAAAAGGCTGTATATTCTAATGTTATAAATGTATAGCTTATATATAGTAGCAGGAGGGTCTGGGACAAAGTGACTATTAAAAGTCCTCATTGTTTGTTATACAGTCTGACTGCAGCAGGAAATACTTGTACTTTACTTTATCTATCTCCTGTTGCTAAGAGTTGTTGAATATTACGGTTGTTATCGTAGCGTTGCGAGTTTGACGTTGCATCTGCGGCACGTAACTGTCGATCAATCAATCAATCTCTATTTGTTTAGCGCTTTTCCGAACACAGCGACAACACAAAGAGCTACACACTCCACATCACACACAACACCAAAAACACTCAAGGGATTGGAATGATGAATAACAACAATGCTTTAAAAAGAGTTGAGATTAAATCCTTCCGTTGTAGCACAGGGAAAAAAAAGCCGTCTTTAACCTGGTTTTAAACATTGTCAGAGAAGAAGCCTGTCTCACATTTTCAGGAAGACTGTTCCAGATTTTTTACCATGAATCTGAAGCTCTGACTTTGGCACAGAGAGAACATCCTTCAGATCCTCTCATCAGACGTGCACATGGAGAGAGTCCAGGGTCAGGTTCAGTGTAAAAGTCCCTGAACCAGGCCAGGCCAGACCAGGTCAAGTGCACGAGCTAAAGCCGCGGGAATCATTTACAAACGATCAGGTTTTGGAAGTTTTTACTGATTTAATATGTTTGTTTTTATCTGTTTCTTTGCTTGTCATATTGTTTTTATTAAGTAAATGAAAATGTGGGAATCTTACGTGACCTGAAGTTGTGACGAAGACGTTGATGTGGATTTTTATATAGAGTCCAGTACTTTCTGAACGGTAAACCTCACCAGATAAAGTTTAGATTAAATTATATTGTGTCGCCACTTTTGGTTTAAAGCCTCAGATTTTTGCAAACACCTACACTGCAAAAACTGATGAAAAATACATGAAAAATTTCCAAAATGTTGCCAATATATATCTTAATTAGAACGCATTCTGACTGCGCCTGAAAACAAGATTTGTCAACGGGACAAAGCAAAATGATCTTGTTTTGAAAAGATACAAGAAATGTCTCGCTTGGAATGAGAAAATATAGCAACAATTCTTGAAATCAAGACTAAATTCATTTTGTCCCGTTGCAAATCTTGTTTTAAAACGGTCCGAATGTGTCAGATTTAGACAAACACCACTTTAATCGAGCATTTTTTACCTAATTTTTGAGTGGTTTTGGACCCTGGGTTAAAAGTCCCCCGGCTTTTCTTTCAACAAGATCAAATAAATAGTAGAAAGTTTCTCCGCGGCTCACTCGCCGGTGTTTCGATTGTAGCCGTTCTCAAATGACGGAGAAATGAGTGAAAACCTTTTTGGAGTCGAGGTGAACGAGTGCATGACCCAGAATAGCTGTTATCACCGAGCAGCGTTGGAACCGGTCCCAGGTCTTGTTTAGGCACGCAGCGATCACTGCAGAGGCACACAACACACACACACACGTACACACAGACAACACAACACACACAGACACACACTCACATACACAGCCATGTTGAGCCAAGTCTATCACAGCAGAGCCACACACACACGCGCACACAACACACACACGCAGAAATATACGCGCGCACACACACAGGCGCGCACACAAACAGATACAAGCAGAAACACATTCACATATACACACACAAATACACAGGCACAAACATGCGTACACACACAAGACACACACTTACACAGGCACATATACACTCACAAACAGACACACATCCATAAACACAGACAGATGCACACACACACTTAGACAAACACTCACATACACACATGCACAGACGCACACAAACACATGTGCACACAGACACATACTCACATAAACAGACACACACACTCACACATATATACATACACAGGCACAAACACGTACACACACACAAAGACACACAGATACACACACATATGCATACACACACACCTCTGAGAATACAGTCCTGGTCCTGAGTCTCTCGTACCTGTGTGTCGTACCTGTGTCGTACCTGTGTCGTACCTGTGTGTCGTACCTGTGTGTTGTTATTTAGTCTCCACAGAACCTCCTGAAACATTTACTGTGTGTGACGTTTGACAAACACCGTCATCAACTCTTTTTAACGACTCTGACGATTCTGACGACATGTTGTAAAAGTCATGATGGATTTATGGGTTTAAGTCCCTGCTTTACACCTCACGCTAACTCATAATACTACACAATACTACACAATACTGCACAAAAATAAACAATACCATTTAAAATAACAATTAAATCCAAAACGTGCAGAATAAATGTTATTGCCTGGAAATTCTGTTGAACCTGATTTTGTTATTTGGTTAGCTCCATTTTCCTCCAGGTGCTCTGGTGTCCTCCTGGTGCCCCGGGTTGCCTCCTGGTGCTCCAGTCCTCCCCCAGGTGCTGCGGTCTCCTCTTGGTGCTTCGGTTACTTCCAGGTGCTCCGGTTTCCCCCATGTGCTCCAATTTTCTCCAGGTGCTCCAGTTTCCTCCAGGTGCTTCGGTCTCCTCTTGGTGCTCCGGTTTCCTCCAGGTGCTCCAGTTTCCTCCAGGTGCTGCGGTTTCCTCCAGGTGCTCCAGTTTCCTCCAGGTGCTCCAGTTTCCTCCAGGTGCTTCGGTCTCCTCTTGGTGCTCCAGTTTCCTCCAGGTGCTCCAGTTTCCTCCAGGTGCTTCGGTTTCCTCCAGGTGCTCCGGTTTCCTCCAGGTGCTCCAGTTTTCTCCAGGTGCTCCGGTTTCCTCCAGGTGCTCCGGTTTCCTCCAGGTGCTCCGGTTTCCCCCAGGTGCTTCGGTCTCCTCTTGGTGCTCCAGTTTCCTCCAGGTGCTCCGGTTTCCCCCAGGTACTCCGGTTTCCTCCAGGTGCTCCGGTTCCCCCAGGTGCTCCGGTTTCCTCCAGGTGCTCCGGTTTCCTCCAGGTGCTCCGGTTCCCCCTCCCCCTATAACACGTACTGGCCTGTGCCTCCTGTTGGTGACGCCCGTCTCTGTGAGGAGTGAGAGACATTTGTAAAGTGCTTTGTGAGTCTGTGAAAGGCGCTGTATAAATAAAGATTACTCACTTTAAGCCGCTTTTTTTTTTCAACCTCTTTGTGTCTTTTCTTTTTCTCAGAACTTTTTTGTGCTTTTGACCCTTTCAGCTTTTTATTCATATTTGATCTACTTTCTCTGTCTTTAGTGTAATTTCTTTTGTTTCTGTGTCGCACAAAGAGGAACAGATCCGAGGCACCTGTGCTCCTCAGAGTCCCAGCAGGAGGCCAGTCCCTGTGCTCTTCAGAGTCCCAGCAGGAGGCCAGTCCCTGTGCTCCTCAGAGTCCCAGCAGGAGGCCAGTCCCTGTGCTCCTCAGATTTTCAGCAAGAGGCCCAGTCCCTTTGCTCCTCAGAGATGTAGTTTTGGTGCGGTCCCAGGGAGAGACTGATTTAAAGTCTATTCTCGATATTTCTCCAAATCTGATACGACAAATCTAAATATTCCAATCCTATTTCAGAGGTTATTCACTTTACCTTAAAACTACCAGTATTTTCACCAATAACCACCAGTCTATCCGCTGACAAATGACCAAAAAACCTGCATTTTCACTTAAAACGAGCAAACCAACTTCCTTCTTTTTCCCAACGCCATATTTCACATCCTTTGACGTTTACTGGTCCGATCCAAATCTCTGGTAACATACGAACACACTTTTGCCTCTGCGTCGGCTGCTGTTCTCCTGGATCCTACATTTCCCCTTCGCTCTCTCTCCGGAGCCTCCAGCGCCACAGAACCGGTCCCACCAAGGATTGGGTTCCTGTGAAAACACTGCACTCGGTCTGGGACATGGACCGTTTCCCCAGAACCCGAGCCTCCCGTTGACGGATGAATTATTAAAACGCTGGTGTTTGTACAGTTGGGGCTGAAGCACAGGGCTCTAATGAAGGGGCCGCAGCGATCCACGGAGGACGGGGATTCGAACCAACATACATCTGACTCGATTACCTGAAGGCTGTTGGTTTGTTATTGTGTGTGGCGGAAACTATAGTGTGTGTGTGTGTGTCGTAGTAACGGCCCAATGAGGAAACATACACAAGAATTTTTATAAATATACAAAAGCGATACTACTTCTACTTTTTTATCTATGTTTTATTTTATTATTTTATTATCTTTATTCATATTTTTATTTGTATTTTTTTCTCTCTCTCTTTCTCTTTTTTTTATAAATGTATTCTGTGTTAATTATCATACGCTATCTCTCCTCTGGGGGATATTGTGGGAGGGCCGGGGTATTGACTGCCAGCTGTTTTTGACGGTTTCACTGATTGCCAAGAGCCACAGAATATTATGCACTCTGACTGTGGTAAATATGAAACCAGATTCTGAAAGACTGGATTGTCTGTTTTCATCAGCAAAAATAAGTTTGTTTCTAGCTATTTCTGCTGTCCCATAATCCCCTGTCGAATAGAGGGAAGTTTGACAGAAGTCACCAGTCTCAGGCAAATATGTCAATGGCAGTCGATGAGTTACAATGCAATAAAAATATAGTAATTTAAAGAAAAAAAACAATACTACCGTTATTTCCAGTAATTTAGCTCTTTGGGCCCTGCGGCTTATACAGCAATGTGGCTAATATGTGTATTTCTATTGTGGTAGAGTTGGGTTGTTGACAGAGTAGAGTTAATGGACTTATTTTTTGACTCCACCATATTGTTGCTATACGAGACTTGTTTATTGTCCTACTTAACGCAGGTTTGGATATTATTTTCAAGCAGGTTTGGATTTAACCACAGCTACATAAAATAAATAATTAAATAACATGAGTTTGCCATGCTCGGTCTAAATAAACGGGTGATTGAGACATGGAAGCTAACGGCTAAGCGGCTAAACTCCTCATCATGAAATCCTTTTGTGTCCAGTTAAAACAGTCGTCTCTCTGCTATGTTACAACACAAAAACCTGCGGCTTATACTCAGGTGCGGCCTATATGTGACCTGTAAGTGGAGAAAACTTTATCTTCAAATGTAGGTGGTGTGGCTTATACTCAGGTGCGCCTTATAGTCCGGAAAGTACAGTATGTGTTTGGATGAGAAATATTGTCTGGTATATAATGTTTTTTTTTAAATGATAGAGCGTGCATTTGGATTGGACTGACCGAGTGTGACCTCACAATAGTGTTGGAAGTAGCTAGTTTGAACATGAGCTAGCTGGAGCTAATTTCCCTATACAAGCCTTTGTTCAGACGTTAGCTTTGCGCCGTAACAGGGGCAGACGTGTTGCTAGGTGGTTGCTAAGGCAAGCTCTTTTTTATCATCGCATTTCCTACTCTACTCTACTCTACTCTACTCTACTCTACTCTACTCTACTCTACTCTATCCTACTCTACTCTACTCTATCCTACTCGACTCGACTCGACTCTACTGTACTCTACTATATCCTACTCTACTCTACTCTATCCTACTCTACTCTACTCTACTCTATCCTACTCTACTCTACTCTACTCGACTCTACTATATCCTACTCTACTCTACTCTATCCTACTCGACTCTACTCTACTCTATCCTACTCTACTATATCCTACTCTACTATATCCTACTCTACTCTACTCTACTCTATCCTACTCTACTATATCCTACTCGACTCTACTCTACTCTATCCTACTCTACTCTACTCTATGCAACTCGACTCTACTCTACTCCATCCTTCTCTACTCTACCCTACTCTACTCCATCCTTCTCTACTCTACCCTACTCTACTCTACTCTACTCCATCCTTCTCTACTCTACTCTACTCGACTCTACTCTACTCTACCCTACTCTACTCTACTCTACTCAATATGCATTTACAAATGTATCTCTAATCACGACTTCTCACCTCGAAATAACCCAAAAGTAAGAGTTTGACCCACCTCCCTAAAGCCTGGACACGCTCTTGAATAATTACTCTTCACCGCCTCCAAATAGAGTTAGCTCTAGGTTTAGATATAGCCACGCTTTAATCCACTTTCTTCGCTCCGTCCCTGACACCGTGATATTATATAGAGCATAAAGCGTTCTCTCCGACCTCACTGTCATCTCTGATTACGTCCCTCAAGAGCTGTGTCTCCGTTCACTTTCCCTCTCAGCAAAGTGTGAGCTGCCAGACTTTCAACTTTCTTTTTACTTGTGTTAAAGCAGCAATATGTAAGATTTTCTTGTCAAGTCATCATTAAAGGGCCCTAATCATTAATAAACCATTCTCTTTTCAAAAAACAGTAATTCAGAGATATTCAAATTTCATAGTTGGATTGACAGCCCCTATATCTTGTTGTGGTTTTCATTTTGATGTCCCGCCCTCTAACCTTGCCTGCAAGCTGAATTCACTCGAAACACTCGAGAATACATCTTGCCCCGCTCCAGCCAACCCTTTTCGAGTCGAACATCTAGGTGTTCAAGCCAATCAGGCGCCAGTCTGGGGGTTTAGGGCGAGATATCCGGGTTTGACGAAAGCAAGAAGTGCCAGGCCGAAGCAAAACAAACATGGCTACGCAGGAGGACGGACGCGTAGCTGAGCCTATCAAGTCAGTTTTAGCAGAATCTCAAAACAAAACAAGGAATAAAACCAGGATTTCTATCTTTGTGAAAAAGGTGTTGGTTATAGATTTGTTGTTGACAAAACTCTTGTCTATTCAGCTGTTATGGTCCCAGCTGGATTCGTCTGCATATCTGGCAACCTGGGTCAGAGAGAGTGGGAGAGGCTGCAGTACCACTTTTGGCCAGATTTTTACATACTGCTCCTTTGAAGCTCAACATTAACAGACTTTCAACAAACTGCCAAAAGAGTAAGTGTAAATGTAGATAGATAGATTTTATAAAAGATGATAGATCAAATTCAAATGTGCAGCAGCAGAAACATTTCCATCCGTGCAAACACATAGATCATCAGAGTCACGTGGCCATCTTTCAATTTTCTCCATGACTGTTGTGAGTTTATTTGCGATTGTCTGAGCCTCTTTTCCCCAAGTACAGTATAAACCACTGTGTCACTGTGTTAGGAAGAACAAAAGAGGTCCTATGTTAGAGCCTTGTGGAACCCCAATGTCAATAGCAGTTATACCAAACATAGTGTTACCGATGTGGACACATTGGGTTCCGCCAGATCGGTAGGATTTAACCCAGGCCAGTCTTATGTGTGATGACAGTTGAAATGTTATACGTTTTGTTGTGACTAACTGTATCAAATACATAAATAGATGGATGATGGACACTGTAGGTAGGCAGAGATGGACAGATACCTTAATAAAAAATCAGGTGTGCAACAGCAGAAACACACCCGTACAAACAAACAAATATATTATAAAAGTTCTAAAAGATACTAACGATAATAATAAAGTTTTATATTTGACTTCTACAGAACGGGAGCAATAACTATGATCAGCGCCGGTACCAGTTTGTTGTTTGTCCAAGAAGCCGTGGGAAAGGCAGCGACAGGTCCGGTCCCCACATCACCGTGAAGTGAACTCATTGAAGATTATGGATGGGGGGGGGGGGGGTTTGGGGTTTCCAGGGCTGCCACGCCTCTGTCGCAGATTATCCCTGATCAGCTACCGTCTGTGTGCCGGTCCTAACGGCACTCCCCTCACCGCGCCTCTTCGCGAAACTGAGAGGCGGCCATGTTTAATTACAACCCACTTAGACGCAGCCTAGAGTGGCACGGTGCAGCCCTGGAAGTGCTTTTGGGACCAGGCAGTCGGAGGGTTGGAGGGTTGGAGGGTTTGGGGTTTGGGGGGAGGTCTCCTTAATTTGGAAAGAGAGAAAAAATGGTGAACAATGAGATCTTGTTTGGGCTGCAGGATCTGAAGCCTGGCCTCACTCTCCATTGTCTCCCAGAGTTTTCCTTAAGCTCTTTGCAGGTTACAAACACAGGCGTTATTGAGTCATTCATGCGTCGGTCAATGACAGGGTGAAGCCCACACCAGGACCCCCGCCGAGAGTCTAATGAACATCTTTCCCTGAGAGTTAACACGCTGCTATGAGGGAGGAGGGAGAGGGAGAGGGGGAGAGAGGGGAAGAGAGGGGGAGAGGGCCCGCGAGACCAGGCCCAGAGACTTGAGTTCAGAATATTGACAAAATCAATCAATCAACGTTTACAGCATTTCTCAGTCGCTTTGGTGCATTTTCACATAATTCTTCACATCTGTACAACTGTTTGTGCATTTCTCAGAACAATTAGTTCAAACTGTAAAACCTGGTGGATAACCTGCAAAAGTGCATCACCTTCTCAAAATGAAAAGTTAATTCCTCAAAAGCAAGTCTTCAGGTAAATGAAACTGTCTGTGTCGTCAAAATAATAATGTCCTGACAACATTGAGTACGAACAACACAATTAAATAACTTAGTCATGTTTTCATTGTGAAAGTTTACTCTCTCTGTGTTTTCACTGTAAAAAAAAATCAGTGACACTTGAGCACGACTCTGAGCTCACTGTACACATAAACTACAGTAAAGTTACACAAAGACTGTATTTAGAGACGTAACTGACAAATATGTACTGTATGTACTGTATGTATGTATATGTACTGTATGTAAGTATGTAAGTGTGTATGTGTGTACCGTATGTATGTATTTGTGTACTGTATATATGTATGTATGTACTGTATGTATGTATATGTACTGTATGTAAGTGTGTATGTGTGTACCGTATGTATGTATGTATTTGTGTACTGTATATATGTATTTATGTACTGTATATATGTATATGTACTGCATGTGTGTGTACTCTACAGCCTTGTGCATCACAAATACAGTCACACACACATGTAAATACATAGAACAAATATACAAGAAGTATCATTCTGGTAGAACTGTGACAAATGTAAACAATAAAACACACACCTCCTCATGAGTGAAGCTGACATTGTTCAATTTAGGAAAGATTTACAGGAAAAAAAGATAAAGGAATGTATGAAATTAGTTTGACGAATATGATTTTGAACTAGTTCAACAGTTTTGACCAAAGCGATGAAATGAGGACAGTTAGTTTTAGAGTGAATGACTGTTCAGAAGTGATAAGTCTGTTTCCTTCTGACAGGACAGAAGCAAATTATTATGTTAAAAAACAGCAGAGAATTGTGTGAAAGTAACTGATACATGAACGAAAGCATTTGTAAAGTGTTCAGAGGAGAAACACAACATGATGATGTCACACATGACCCAGTGTTGTGGAGGTTGAACTCATAGTTTTAAGAAGTTTAAGTCTGAGAAATGCACCAAAGCCACTGAGAAAAACTGTAATTGTAGCGTGTCTTTCCTGCACGAGGCAACACAAAGCGCACATAAACGTGAATTTTTTTTTAAAAATCCCACAGGGCGTTAAAAACAAACTATAAAACAACAAAATATTAAAAACATGAAAAATAAAATCATAAAAGTTATTAAAAACGCTAAAACATAGACAGCCAGTGCATTAAAAATAGTAAAGATAAAATCCTTCAGTTGTATGACTGCTTTCGGGTTGGCAAAGCAGAGGGCTGTAAAAAATGACACAGAGGGCCGCAATTGGTCCCCGGTAGAGCCCTGCACGGGCCTATTATCTGGGCCCGAGCCCGGCCCTGGCCCGAGGGGGTGGCGCCCCAGCCCGGCCCGGCCCGATATGGTTTCTGAATTTTCAGGCCCGAAACCCGCATCAAGCCCGCCTTTTTTTTTTTTTGTAACCTCCCATAACAATGTTTTAGCGTAGTATATAGTGCCGCGCACTGATATGAACGCAGACTTAGCTAGAGGGCGGAGTTATACATGGTAGTGATGTGTTGCAATGAGTTTTGTGTGTGCGGAGTGGTGCAGAGTGAACGGCCGCATCTGTATGATGCCCCCGATGCTGCAACACATCTGCACATTACATAAGTAATGCTATGTGCCGTCAATGACAACACTACACAGAACAACAAACACTACAGCGTGATAGAACGCTATATTCAGTGGGTGCGCTCGTAAATGTATTCTGCCGCCCTGAAAATGAAGAGCCCGAGCCCGGCCCGTGTCCGAGGTCATTATGCGGTCATCGGCCCGAAGCCCGGCCCTCGGGCTGTCGGGCCGTCGGGGCCCTCGGGCCAAGGGCTCAAGTGCAGGGCTCTAGTCCCCGGGCCTTAGTTTGGACATGGCTTCCATAGACTGTATACAGTGGACAATGCTAACACGCTAGCTCGATGACGCCCAGTAGGGAAGCACTCATTAACTAAGTGTTGCTCCATCTCGCTCTGGCTCCTATGGACTTACTTGAATAGTAAACTCCTCCAGCTCAGTAACTCAGTAACATTTAAAAAAAATTGATTTATAATAGAACCAACGAATATTTGTGCGGGAAACACCAGCCTGCCATAGCAACCGTCTTAGCAACACGTCTGCTCCTGTCCCGCTGCCACGCTAATGCCGTCGGAACAAATGCCCATATAAGGAAATTGGCTCCTACATGCTAGCTAATGTTCATATCATCTTCTCCCGCATTACGGCTAACACTGAGGTGATGTCACATGTTTCAGATCTGCAGTAAGACTAGTTTTTGTGGTTATTATTAGTTTTGTGGTTAAAGAAGTGAAGCCGATGAAATGGAGAGACACAAACTCTGGTGAGAGTGACTCCTTTTGTACCAAACGCTTTTATTCAGAAACCGGAGACAAAGGGCTCTGTTTACAAATAAGCACGTCTCGGAGAGTGCATACTGCCTCCAGACGGTATGAGCTCAGATTCAGATTCAGACTCTACTTTATTTATCGCACCATTGGCAATTTATTTGAGCAGCATAAGACATAAAACAAGGATAATAACAAAAAAATATATACATACAGTATAAATATATATATGTCCCAGCAGGAGGCCAGTCCCTGTGCTCCCCAGAGTCCCAGCAGGAGGCCAGTCCCTGTGCTCCTCAGAGTCCCAGCAGGAGGCCAGTCCCTGTGCTCCTCAGAGTCCCAGCAGGAGGCCAGTCCCTGTGCTCCTCAGAGTCCCAGCAGGAGGCCAGTCCCTGTGCTCCTCAGAGTCCCAGCAGGAGGCCAGTCCCTGTGCTCCCCAGAGTCCCAGCAGGAGGCCAGTCCCTGTGCTCCCCAGAGTCCCAGCAGGAGGCCAGTCCCTGTGCTCTCACATGTCACAGATGTAGTTGGGTTCGAGGCTGTGGAGAGACTGTGTTTAAACTCTTTGATTCTCTGATCGTTTTTTGACAAATCCACAACTTTGTAAAGTCCTTTGAGAAATCCACTGCTGTGATTTAAAGCGATACATAAATAAATGAGTGGAACAGAAGCAGCTGAGAGCGGGACCTGGACCAGTCTCCGTGGTCTAAATATCAAGTGTTTTCCTGGTCTCCAGCGTGTGGCGTCTGGAATGTTGATGAAGTCCATTGTCTGAGCTCCACACAGAGAGAGCTGTGTCTCCAAGACCCTCCCCGGACTCTGAGGGACTCTGAGGGACCCTCCCCGGACTCTGAGGGACTCTGAGGGACCCTCCCCGGACTCTGAGGGACTCTGAGGGACCCTCCCCGGACTCTGAGGGACTCTGAAGGACCCTCCCCGGACTCCGAGGGACTCTGTGGGACTGGATACCGACGTAAGACAAGTGTTTTAACCCCTTCATACAAACATATCGTTCTCCTGAGTCCTGTTTCCACCAGCCCTACTCTACTATACTCTACCCTACTCTACTGTAATCTACTCTACTCTACTCTACCCTACTCTACTCTACTCTACTCAACTCTAATCTACTCTACTCTACCCTACTCTACTCTTCTTTACTCTACTGTAATCTACTCTACCCTACTATACTCTACCCTACTCTACTCTACTCTACTGTAATCTACTCTACCCTACTCTACTCCACCCTACTCTACTCTACCCTACTCTACTGTAATCTACTCTACTCTACTCTACTGTAATCTACTCTACCCTACTCTACTCCACCCTACTCTACTCTACCCTACTCTACTGTAATCTACTCTACTCTACCCTACTCTACTCTACTCTACCCTACTCTACTCTACTCTACTGTACCCTACTCTACTCTACTCTACTCTTCAATCCAGACAATAAACCTATGGCTCCTACAGCTACTAAAACTTGGAGTGAAAATAACAAGTCCATAAACTCTACCATAATAAAAACACACATATACAGTATATAAGCCGCATCGAAGTATAAGCCGCAGGGTCCAAAGAACCGAAAAAAAGTAACGGTTCATATTCTGGAAATACAGCGCTTTCTGGATTTCTGTTTTTTCAAATGAACTTGTTTGTAGTTTGAAAGTTTCCTCAGCTTTAACCTCTGTCTATTCACTTCTGGGTGTGTGCGTCTGTGTGTATGTCTCTGCGTGTGTGTCTCTGTGTGTGTGTGTGTGTCTGTGTGTGCGTGTCTCTGTGTGTGTGTGTGTCTCTGTGTGCATGTCTCTGCGTGTGTGTCTCTCTGTGTGTGCGTGTCTCTGTATGTGTGCGTGTGTCTCTGTGTGTGCGTGTCTCTGTGTGTGTGTCTGTGTGTGTGCGTGTCTCAGTGTGCATGTCTCTGCGTGTGTGTCTCTCTGTGTGTGTCTGTGTGTGTGCGTATCTTTGTATGCGGGTGTGTCTCTGTATGTGTGTGTGTCTATGTCTCTGTGCATCTGTTTCCGTGTGCGTGAGGGTGTGTGCGTCTGTGTGTGTCTATGTCTGTGTCTCTATGTGTGTGTCTCTCTGTGTGTGTGTCTATGTCTCTGTCTGTGTGTCTCTCTGTGTGTGTCTATGTCTCTGTGTGCATCTGTCTCCGTGTGCGTCTGTGTTTCTCTCTGTGTGTGTATCTCTGTGTGTCTATGTCTCTCTGTGTGTCTCCGTGTGTGTGTCTCTTGTGTTTCTCTGAACCCGGTCACCCTGGTGTAATCCTGACTCGTCTAAACGCAGAGTGGATCACATGTGAGTGATGTCACACTCTCTCTCTCTAATCGCATTAGTCCACAGGCTGCTGTTGTTTATGCCACAAGCAGCATTCCTTCTTAGATTCTGCACACGTGGGTCTGAGCCCGGTCTCTACAGTCTCCACAGTCTCCACAGTCTCCACAGTCTCCACAGTCTCTACAGTCTCCACAGTCTCCACAGTCTCCACAGTCTCTACAGTCTCTACAGTCTCTACAGTCTCCACAGTCTCTACAGTCTCCACAGTCTCCACAGTCTCCACAGTCTCTACAGTCTCCACAGTCTCTACAGTCTCTACAGTCTCCACAGTCTCTACAGTCTCTACAGTCTCCACAGTCTCCACAGTCTCCACAGTCTCCACAGTCTCTACAGTCTCCACAGTCTCCACAGTCTCTACAGTCTCCACAGTCTCCACAGTCTCCACAGTCTCTACAGTCTCCACAGTCTCTACAGTCTCTACAGTCTCCACAGTCTCCACAGTCTCCACAGTCTCCACAGTCTCTACAGTCTCCACAGTCTCCACAGTCTCTACAGTCTCTACAGTCTCCACAGTCTCCACAGTCTCTACAGTCTCCACAGTCTCCACAGTCTCCACAGTCTCTACAGTCTCCACAGTCTCCACAGTCTCCACAGTCTCTACAGTCTCCACAGTCTCCACAGTCTCTACAGTCTCCACAGTCTCTACAGTCTCTACAGTCTCCACAGTCTCTACAGTCTCTACAGTCTCCACAGTCTCCACAGTCTCTACAGTCTCCACAGTCTCCACAGTCTCCACAGTCTCCACAGTCTCCACAGTCTCCACAGTCTCTACAGTCTCCACAGTCTCCACAGTCTCCACAGTCTCTACAGTCTCCACAGTCTCTACAGTCTCTACAGTCTCCACAGTCTCCACAGTCTCCACAGTCTCCACAGTCTCTACAGTCTCCACAGTCTCCACACTCTCTACAGTCTCCACAGTCTCCACAGTCTCCACAGTCTCTACACTCTCTACAGTCTCCACAGTCTCTACACTGTCTACAGTCTCCACAGTCTCTACATTAGTCTCCTCAGTCTCTACATTAGTCTCTGCATTAGTCTCTACATTAGTCTCTACAGTCTCTGCATTAGTCTCTACAGTATCCACAGTCTCTACAGTCTCCACAGTCTCTGCATTAGTCTCTACAGTCTCCAGTCTCTACATTAGTCTCTACAGTCTCTGCATTAGTCTTTACAGTCTCTACATTAGTCTCTACAGTCTCTGCATTAGTCTCTACAGTCTCTGCATTAGTCTCTACAGTCTCCACAGTCTCTACATTAGTCTCTACAGTCTCTACATTAGTCTCTGCATTAGTCTCTACAGTCTCTACATTAGTCTCCTCAGTCTCTGCATTAGTCTCTACAGTCTCTGCATTAGTCTCTACATTAGTCTCTGCATTAGTCTCTACAGTCTCCACAGTCTCTACATTAGTCTCCTCAGTCTTTGCATTAGTCTCTACAGTCTCTGCATTAGTCTCTACATTAGTCTCTGCATTAGTCTCTACAGTCTCTACATTAGTCTCCTCAGTCTCTACATTAGTCTCTACAGTCTCTGCATCAGTATCCACAGTCTCCACAGTCTCTGCATTAGTCTTTACAGTCTCTACATTAGTCTCTACAGTCTCTGCATTAGTCTCTACAGTCTCTGCATTAGTCTCTACAGTCTCCACAGTCTCTACATTAGTCTCTACAGTCTCTGCATTAGTCTCTACAGTCTCTACAGTCTCTGCATTAGTCTCTACATTAGTCTCTGCATTAGTCTCTACAGTCGCCACAGTCTCTACATTTGTCTCCTCAGTCTCTGCATTAGTCTCTACAGTCTCTGCAGTTTCTCTGTCTGTGTCTCTCTCTGTCTGTGTCTCTTTCTGTTTCTCTCTCTGTCTGTGTCTCTTTCTGTTTCTCTCTCTGTCTGTGTCTCTCTCTGTCTGTCTCTCTCTGTCTGTCTCTCTCTGTCTGTGTCTCTGTCTGTGTCTCTGTCTGTGTCTCTGTCTGTGTCTCTCTCTGTGCATTTACAGTTTGAAGCGTTGTGTTTTTAGTGTGGGTCAAAGTCCTCTGTCATTATTTCTCGAATCGAGGTGTTTTCATCTTAATTTGACAAAGTCTGATTTAACTCTTGCTTCATTTTCTGATTCCAAGGAAGACATTTTTTGTATTGTTTTAAAATAAGAATTTAGCTAAATTCTAGCCATTTTTGACTTATTTTTCCTCACTTTTTATCATTCATTATTATTATTAATTTCAAACTCATTGGATTGGTCCATATTTAAAACTACAGGAACATATAAACAGAGAAAATACAGCTCACATTTGAATCCCTCAGACTGGATTTTTGTTTGGATTCGGACAAGATAAATTTGCAACTGAGCAAAACAAAAACACTGACTTCTCCGATTTTAAATATTGTCAGAAAGTTTAGATTCTTCTCGCTCCAATTTTCACCACGTTTTGTTAAAGGCAGAACATGTGACTTTGCTCAAGAAGAGAAACTTTAATTGTATGGCACAGACAGATCTGGATTTCTAACATTAACATGATAAAGAAGCCAGGATAACATGTTTTTATGCACATGGACTGTATCTTCTTCATATCTGTAAATTACGCACGTTTTTACGCACGGATCCGCGGTATTTAAAGTGACCTAATGTGACCCTAACCACACACTGTACTGCTGCTGCTGCTGCTGCTGCTGCTGCTGTTCCTGCTGCTGTTGCTGCTGCTGCTGCTGTTGCTGTTACTGCTGCTGCTGCTGCTGCTGCTGCTGTTACTGCTGCTGCTGCTGCTGCTGTTCCTGCTGCTGTTGCTGCTGCTGCTGCTGTTGCTGTTACTGCTGCTGCTGCTGCTGCTGCTGTTACTGTTCCTGCTGCTGCTGCTGCTGCTGCTGTTCCTGCTGCTGTTGCTGCTGCTGCTGCTGCTGCTGCTGCTGCTGCTGTTACTGCTGCTGCTGCTGCTGCTGCTGTTACTGCTGCTGCTGCTGCTGCTGCTGCTGAGTATAAAACATGTGCAGTTGTAAATCCTCAGGTTCAGATTCAGCGCGAACCTGAAGTTGTGCCACAGGCTGTAGTCCACGGTCATCCAACTGCCTCTGGATTAGGACCATCGCGCACGAATCTGTGTCAAGGTAAAAGATAGACACACGCACGCGCGGGCGAACACACAGAGAGAGAGAGAGACGTACATGCACACACATACACGCGCGTACAACAAACAGAGAGATACACGCACACACACACGCGCACGCACATACAGAGAGACAGACACACAGTCAAAGACACACGTACACACACACAAATACTCACACACACACAGTCAGAGACACACACACACAGTCAGACACAGTACACACACGCATGCACAGTCAGAGACACACACACAAATACTCACGCTCACACACAGTCAGACACACACGCGCACACACACGCGCACACAGACACCGGAGCCTCCTGCCTGCTGTACCCGGGCAGAGCTCTCCTCTCCGGGGCTGAGCAGCAGCTGTCCGTCGGTGCTGGAGCTTCTGGTGAGTTTTCTTCTGTTTCTCTTCGCGCTGTTTTTCTGGGACTTGTTTTTCAGTTATTTTGCGACTTACGTCACTGCTCTTTGTGTTCGGGTCTCACGTCCACACGCAGCCTTGTCTTCACAGAGAAACTTTTATATTTTTACTCATCTTTTTAAAATATTGCTGCGCTAATATACATTTATTTTTATTTTTACAGATTATTATAAAACAAATATAGCGCGGTCATAATGTTGTCTTGACTTAATATTATCTGGAATAATTTATTTAATGTATTATTTCATGAGACAAAAGACACAGGTGCCTCCATGTCACCAACAAATACAATAATTTTTCTCTAATATTTAACAAAAGATTATTTATCGTTTTTTTTTGTTTTACATGTAAATTTAAATTCTTATATTTAAACATGTTTCCAGTTCATTGTCCAAAAAAGTTCCAGAGTTTTACACTGGAGTTTGAGGTGACAAAAGGCATTTTAAAATCAGAAAAACCAGTCGATGCAACCCATAATAAAAATGATAATAATAACAATAATACTAATAATAAAAGTAAGGGATTTTATACTTGCTTGTAAAGGAAAGGACAGAAGCTGGAGCTAGAGACAAGTCTAAAATCTCTAGCTTTAGCATAATATAGAAGATAGTGTAAAATCTAGCTTTAGCATAATAAAGAAGCTAGTATAAAATCTCTAACTTTAGCATAATAAAGAAGCTAGTATAAAATCTCTAGCTTTAGCATAATAAAGAAGCTAGTATAAAATCTAGCTTTAGCATAATAAAGAAGCTAGTATAAAATCTCTAGCTTTAGCATAATAAAGAGGCTAGTATAAAATCTCTAGCTTTAGCATAATAAAGAAGCTAGTATAAAATCTCTAACTTTAGCATAATAAAGAAGCTAGTATAAAATCTCTAACTTTAGCATAATAAAGAAGCTAGTATAAAATCTCTAACTTTAGCACAATAAAGAAGCTAGTATAAAATCTAGCTTTAGCATAATAAAGAAGCTAGTATAAAATCTCTAGCTTTAGCATAATAAAGAAGCTAGTATAAAATCTCTAGCTTTAGCATAATAAAGAAGCTAGCATAAAATCTCTAGCTTTAGCATAATAAAGAGGCTAGTATAAAATCTCTAGCTTTAGCATAATAAAGAAGCTAGTATAAAATCTCTAGCTTTAGCATAATAAAGAAGTTAGTATGAAATCTCTAGCTTTAGCATAATAAAGAAGCTAAAAATCAAACTAGCTTAAACAAGGCTTTCTAATTGTCTCACATTATTTTATTTTCACTTTTTTTTCAACCGAGCAGATGATTTATGGTTTATTTCCAAGGCACACTAATAAACATGGAAAACGCCGGTCTATTCTACCCAGGGCGGGTCTATTCTACCCAGGGCGGGTCTATTCTACCCAGGGCGGGTCAAATCAGGAAATCAAAATGAAGCTTGAGAGGAAAAATATGATTAGCACACGGTACGTCCCGGATCATCTCTGTCTTTAGACTCTCTCGGGTCGGAAAGGAATTGTGTGCCCCTATATTGTGTGTTTTTACTTTTTTTTTTTTTACCCGTTCCCACTGCTTACCAAAGAACATCCCTAGTTTGAGACTTCCTCTTACTCAAAGACTACACAAAACAATTCTGACTCTAAAAACACACTACAAACAGTGCTTTAGCTTTTAATGAAGAAGCTAGTATAAAAACTAGCTTTAGCATAACACAGAAGATAGTATAACATTTCTAGCTTCAGCATAATAAACATAATACACATTCTCGTTGTACAGTCTCCTGCTGCTGTCAGACTGTACAACGAGAATAACTTTGTCACTAGTCACTTTACCTGTTATCAGTACTACTACAGTACTACATATCTGATATTTACTGTTATCAGTACTACTGCTACTGATACTACTACTTTACCTTCACCATAGTAACAAAGCTAGTATAGAATCTCTAACTTTAGTATAGTAAATAAGTAATGTATAAAAGAGTAAGTTTAAAAGTATATAACTGTATATTGTAGTGAAAGAAATATAAATTATGGAAAAGACTTTTAAAAATAGTGAGTTTTTTTGTTTCAAAGCCGTGACCCAGATCCACAGAGTGATAAGTGTGAGCAGTAATGGCCGCCTCCTCTCTCTCTCTCCCCTCCCTCTCCCCTCTCTCTCTCCCCCCTCTCCCCCCCCCCCCCCCCCCCCCCCCCCCCCCCCCCCCTCCCCCCCCCCCCCCCCCCCTCTCCCCCCTCTCCCCTCTCCCCCCTCTCCCCTCTCCCCCCTCTCCCCCCTCTCCCCCTCTGGGTTCAGCTGAGGACAGGGAGCTGCTTTTCTTTCCAGCGTGAGTCACTTTGGAAAAATGAGCTGGAGTGAATTTTGCTGCGTTCGTCCGATCTGCTTCACTGTAAAAAGCTTCAAAAAGCTTCAAAAAGCTTCTCACAAGTAGCATCATGTGATACTACTGTACATGTTAGCATCATGTGATACTACTGTACATGTTAGCATCATGTGATACTACTGTACATGTTAGCATCATGTGATACTACTGTACATGTTAGCATCATGTGATACTACTGTACATGTTAGCATCATGTGATACTACTGTACATGTAAGAGCGCCCTCTATCATTGAATGTAACAATTCTTCAAAATGCTCTTTCTCTGTGGCGTGTGCAGTTGTGGAAACCGCTCGTATCAAGTGGAGAACTGATGAAGTCTCTTTTTTGTTGATTTTTAGTAAAATGCCTTAAAAGGCACGGAAGAAATGCGTTAGCATTAGCATTAGCCTGCACAGCTGACAGTCCGCAGTCTTCACTTCGCTGACTTTCATAGACACAATGCAGTATTTCTGTGTGGTATACGGTTGTAGTAACCGAAGCAACAGGTTTCTGTTACAGTTGTAGTAACCGGGGCAACAGGTTTCTGTTACAGTTGTAGTAACCGGGGCAACAGGTTTCTGTTACAGTTGTAATAACCGAAGCAACAGGTTTCTGTTACAGTTGTAGTAACCGGGGCAACAGGTTTCTGTTACAGTTGTAATAACCGAAGCAACAGGTTTCTGTTACAGTTGTAGTAACCGGGGCAACAGGTTTCTGTTACAGTTGTAATAACCGAAGCAACAGGTTTCTGTTACAGTTGTAGTAACCGGGGCAACAGGTTTCTGTTACAGTTGTAATAACCGAAGCAACAGGTTTCTGTTACAGTTGTAGTAACCGGGGCAACAGGTTTCTGTTACAGTTGTAGTAACCGGGGCAACAGGTTTCTGTTACAGTTGTAATAACCGGGGCAACAGGTTTCTGTTACAGTTGTAATAACCGAAGCAACAGGTTTCTGTTACAGTTGTAGTAACCGGGGCAACAGGTTTCTGTTACAGTTGTAATAACCGAAGCAACAGGTTTCTGTTACAGTTGTAGTAACCGGGGCAACAGGTTTCTGTTACAGTTGTAATAACCGAAGCAACAGGTTTCTTTTACAGTTGTAGTAACCAAGGCAACAGGTTTCTGTTACAGTTGTAATAACCGGGGCAACAGGTTTCTGTTACAGTTGTAATAACCGAAGCAACAGGTTTCTTTTACAGTTGTAGTAACCAAGGCAACAGGTTACTGTTACAGTTGTAGTAACCGGGGCAACAGGTTACTGTTACAGTTGTAATAACCGGGGCAACAGGTTTCTGTTACAGTTGTAGTAACCGGGGCAACAGGTTACTGTTACAGTTGTAATAACCGGGGCAACAGGTTACTGTTACAGTTGTAGTATCCGAAGCAACAGGTTACTGTTACAGTTGTAGTAACCGGGGCAACAGGTTACTGTTACAGTTGTAATAACCGGGGCAACAGGTTTCTGTTACAGTTGTAGTAACCGGGGCAACAGATTTCTGTTACAGTTGTAGTAACCGGGGCAACAGGTTTCTGTTTCAGTTGTAGTAACCGGGGCAACAGGTTTCTGTTACAGTTGTAATAACCGGGGCAACAGGTTACTGTTACAGTTGTAGTAACCGGGGCAACAGGTTTCTGTTACAGTTGTAGTAACCGGGGCAACAGGTTTCTGTTACAGTTGTAGTAACCGGGGCAACAGGTTTCTGTTACAGTTGTAGTAACCGGGGCAACAGGTTTCTGTTACAGTTGTAGTAACCGGGGCAACAGGTTTCTGTTACAGTTGTAGTAACCGGGGCAACAGGTTACTGTTACAGTTGTAGTAACCGGGGCAACAGGTTTCTGTTACAGTTGTAGTAACCGGGGCAACAGGTTTCTGTTACAGTTGTAATAACCGAAGCAACAGGTTTCTGTTACAGTTGTAGTAACCAAGGCAACAGGTTTCTGTTACAGTTGTAATAACCGGGGCAACAGGTTTCTGTTACAGTTGTAATAACCGAAGCAACAGGTTACTGTTACAGTTGTAGTAACCAAAGCAACAGGTTACTGTTACAGTTGTAGTAACCGGGGCAACAGGTTACTGTTACAGTTGTAATAACCGGGGCAACAGGTTTCTGTTACAGTTGTAGTAACCGGGGCAACAGATTTCTGTTACAGTTGTAGTAACCGGGGCAACAGGTTTCTGTTACAGTTGTAGTAACCGGGGCAACAGGTTTCTGTTACAGTTGTAATAACCGGGGCAACAGGTTACTGTTACAGTTGTAGTAACCGGGGCAACAGGTTTCTGTTACAGTTGTAGTAACCGGGGCAACAGGTTTCTGTTACAGTTGTAGTAACCGGGGCAACAGGTTTCTGTTACAGTTGTAGTAACCGGGGCAACAGGTTTCTGTTACAGTTGTAGTAACCGGGGCAACAGGTTTCTGTTACAGTTGTAGTAACCGGGGCAACAGGTTACTGTTACAGTTGTAGTAACCGAAGCAACAGGTTACTGTTACAGTTGTAGTAACCGGGGCAACAGGTTACTGTTACAGTTGTAATAACCGGGGCAACAGGTTTCTGTTACAGTTGTAGTAACCGGGGCAACAGGTTTCTGTTACAGTTGTAGTAACCGGGGCAACAGGTTTCTGTTACAGTTGTAGTAACCGGGGCAACAGGTTTCTGTTACAGTTGTAGTAACCGGGGCAACAGGTTACTGTTACAGTTGTAGTAACCGAAGCAACAGGTTACTGTTACAGTTGTAGTAACCGGGGCAACAGGTTACTGTTACAGTTGTAATAACCGGGGCAACAGGTTACTGTTACAGTTGTAATAACCGGGGCAACAGGTTTCTGTTACAGTTGTAGTAACCGGGGCAACAGATTTCTGTTACAGTTGTAGTAACCGGGGCAACAGGTTTCTGTTACAGTTGTAGTAACCGGGGCAACAGGTTTCTGTTACAGTTGTAATAACCGGGGCAACAGGTTACTGTTACAGTTGTAGTAACCGGGGCAACAGGTTTCTGTTACAGTTGTAGTAACTGGGGCAACAGGTTTCTGTTACAGTTGTAGTAACCGGGGCAACAGGTTACTGTTACAGTTGTAGTAACCGGGGCAACAGGTTTCTGTTACAGTTGTAATAACCGGGGCAACAAGTTACTGTTACAGTTGTAGTAACCGGGGCAACAGGTTTCTGTTACAGTTGTAGTAACCGGGGCAACAGGTTTCTGTTACAGTTGTAGTAACCGGGGCAACAGGTTTCTGTTACAGTTGTAGTAACCGGGGCAACAGGTTTCTGTTACAGTTGTAGTAACCGGGGCAACAGGTTTCTGTTACAGTTGTAGTAACCGGGGCAACAGGTTTCTGTTACAGTTGTAGTAACCGGGGCAACAGGTTACTGTTACAGTTGTAGTAACCGGGGCAACAGGTTACTGTAAAGGGGCTTTCACACCGGACTTAACTTCGACTTCAAAAGCATCATGTTTGCATTGAAAGTGAATGGTGAAACGTGTCAAAAGCTTCAGAATAAGCGCACGTTACACGCGTAACGCTCGCGTCTCTTTCGTTGAGCAAAGCTGAGCCTTTGAAGCTTGACGCCGGGCTTCAACCAATCAGGAGACGAGGAGCAGCAGCAGGTCTGTCATGGAAAGAAGTCATGTAGCTGCTGCTGTTTTATTGTCATTATTGTTATTAGTAATATTATATGTATGAGTAGCACCGTTCTTAATAAGTAACACTAGCACAAATCTGCGCTACTTATTCTTCAAAAGGACGTATGTCCCATTGCACTGCATGGATATGGATTGAATTCTTGTAATGAATACAAAAATAAAGTCAGGTAATGCAGCTTTAAGTGTGGTGTAGATAAAGCGTTAAATATATTCATATGAACAAAATAAAGCTTGAATTGTAATAAAACTGGACCAAAGAGAAGAATGTTTACTTTTGGTACTGAGTGCATTCTTGTTTATAGTGATACAAATGTGATGGTTGTTGTTGAGCGTATAGTTTCACATTGTGGTGGACGGCGTATGAAAAGTCTTCCTGGTAACTATGGTAACTAAGTGTCAAGAGTCAGATTCTGGTCTTAGTTTAAAGCCAATCTCTGTATTTCCTGAATCCACATGAAAGTCTCATCTTCTTTGTCAGCACAGGCCAATATGGTCTCATTAGTTTCTCATAAAGCTGTCTAAAAGTGGTCTTTCTGGTCTCTCTCTCGCTCTCTCTCCCTGGTCTCGCTCTTTCTCTCTGGTCTCTGTCTCTCTCTGGTTTAATTTGTGTCTTTCTTTGCTCTCTCTCTCAGTTCTCTGGGTTTTCTCTCCGTTCTCTCTTTCCGGCCTATCTCTCGTTTCTTTCTAGTCTCTCTTCTCTCTCCATCGCACAGAACTCACCCTGCTCCAGCGAGTCTGTCCAGGTCTGGTCTCTTTCTCTGGTCTCTCTCTGGTCTCTCTCTCTGGTCTCTCTCTGGTCTCTTTCTCTGGTCTCTCTCTGGTCTCTTTCTCTGGTCTCTTTCTCTGGTCTCTCTCTGGTCTCTTTCTCTGGTCTCTCTCTGGTCTCTTTCTCTGGTCTCTCTCTGGTCTCTTTCTCTGGTCTCTCTCTGGTCTCTTTCTCTGGTCTCTCTCTGGTCTCTCTCTCTGGTCTCTTTCTCTGGTCTCTCTCTGGTCTCTCTCTGGTCTCTCTCTGGTCTCTTTCTCTGGTCTCTCTCTGGTCTCTTTCTCTGGTCTCTCTCTGGTCTCTCTCTGGTCTCTCTCTGGTCTCTTTCTCTGGTCTCTCTCTGGTCTCTCTCTGGTCTCTCTCTGGTCTCTTTCTCTGGTCTCTCTCTGGTCTCTTTCTCTGGTCTCTCTCTGGTCTCTTTCTCTGGTCTCTCTCTGGTCTCTTTCTCTGGTCTCTCTCTGGTCTCTCTCTGGTCTCTCTCTGGTCTCTCTCTGGTCTCTCTCTGGTCTCTTTCTCTGGTCTCTCTCTTCACTCTCTTCTCTCTCTCTCTCTCTCCCCCTACCCTCTCATTACATTCTGAATACCACACACACATACATTGCATGTTTTGTGTTCCCCTCTAACCGTCCCGACCCTTTCCCCTCCGCTCTGTCGGAGTCAGACCTCAGCGGGAGCGCCCTGAAACGTAGACACAGGAGAAGAAGAAGAAGAAGAAGAAGAAGGAGGGGAGGAACAGGGGGAGGGCGAGGGTTTTGTTTTTTCTCTTTTTAATTTTTGCAGCCGGCCCCTCCCACTTATGCTGGCCCCATCAGACACAGGGCAGAGGGAGCCAATGCAGCGGGCCCCGGTCTCCAAGTGTGAGTGATGAAGACGAGGGGATGGCAGCCAGCCTAATTACTAAGACTGATTGGCCGTCCGTTGGCATTTCTCACACGGTGATTGTCGTGCGAGTAGGATACGGCCAGAAGGCGGAGGCCCCGTTCTCATTGGCTCCCCCATCTCTTTCTTTGCATGAGAACAAGCACGCATCGGCCCCTGATTGGCTCCCTGGCAAAAGAGATGTCTCACTATTTGGCAAGAGGCAGAAATGTTTTTTTTAGCCAGAGACAGGTGATGTTGCAACGCTGGAGTATGCTAGCCAAATCAGGACGTGGCACACAAAGTCTTGCATCAGAACTTTTTTTTTTCTTTTTTTTAAATCAAAGACATGTTTTAAATACGGAAGAAGAAGAAGAAGAAAAACAAGGTGTGGTCCTGAGAGTGTGAAGCGTGCAGATAGAATGGTCTGCTTTGTCCACTGCTTTGGCGTTTGGTTTTGCCGAGATGAATTGCAGATGATTATAATTCCAAAAAGAGAATATTCTAGAGCATGGGTGTCAAAGTCAAGGCCCGGGGGCTAGATCCGGCCCACAAGTCCATTTTTAGTGGCCCCTAAAATTATTATTTTTATCATTCTTAACTAGCAGCATTGACGGCAATGGGTCCCAAGGACGGTTATACATACTTTATTTTCTCAGGAAACAACCACATTTAATATATTCTAACATTTTTACCCAATAACACGTTGTTAGAAGTTAAATAGTTCAATTCAAAATGTGTTTAACTTTAGATTTGATCCAGTTTTGGTTCAATCTAAACAGTAAACGCATTTTGTTTTCAGAAACTATCAACCAGAAAATAACAGTGAAACACATTAAAGTTAAAATACCTTCAAGATGTAAAAAAAACTATAAAAGCAAATCTCTTCTTTTGTTCCGGCCCTCGACCAGTTCTCTTCTCAATCGGCCCCTGATCAAAATGAGCGGGTTGTAAGTACGCTAAAGTAATCCTACTGTTACAAAGAGTACAATGGGAGCGCAGGTATTTGGAATCTATTCAGAATTGGTCCACATGGGTTTATGGATCATCCCCGTTTTGATTTATTTTTGTGTTAATATTCAAAACTTGCTGTGGAAACTCCGGCTTGCCTTAGCAACCGTCTTAGCAACACATCTGCTTCTGTCACAAGGTTCAAGGTGACTCTATTCGTACCCATGGGTTAAAAAGAGAAAGACTTGGCATCGACACAAAAATATTTATAAAAATCACATTTACCAGTCCCTTTGCTCCACAGAGTCCCACCAAGAAGCCCAGTCCCTGTGCTCCTCAGAGTCCCACCAAGAAGCCCAGTCCCTGTGCTCCTCAGAGTCCCACCAAGAAGCCCAGTCCCTGTGCTCCTCAGAGTCCCACCAAGAAGCCAGTCCCTGTGCTCCTCAGAGTCCCACCAAGAAGCCCAGTCCCTGAGCTCCTCAGAGTCCCACCAAGAAGCCCAGTCCCTGTGCTCCTCAGAGTCCCACCAAGAAGCCCAGTCCCTGTGCTCCTCAGAGTCCCACCAAGAAGCCCAGTCCCTGTGCTCCTCAGAGTCCCACCAAGAAGCCCAGTCCCTGAGCTCCTCAGAGTCCCACCAAGAAGCCCAGTCCCTGTGCTCCTCAGAGTCCCACCAAGAAGCCCAGTCCCTGTGCTCCTCAGAGTCCCACCAAGAAGCCCAGTCCCTGTGCTCCTCAGAGTCCCACCAAGAAGCCCAGTCCCTGAGCTCCTCAGAGTCCCACCAAGAAGCCCAGTCCCTGAGCTCCTCAGAGTCCCACCAATAAGCCCAGTCCCTGTGCTCCTCAGAGTCCCACCAAGAAGCCCAGTCCCTGAGCTCCTCAGAGTCCCACCAAGAAGCCCAGTCCCTGTGCTCCTCAGAGTCTCATCACGGAGCCAGTCCCTGTGCTCCTCAGAGTCTCATCACGGAGCCAGTCCCTGTGCTCCTCAGAGTCCCAGCAGGATGCCAGTCCCTGTGCTCCGCAGAGTCCCAGCAGGATGCCAGTCCCTGTGCTCCTCAGAGTCCCAGCAGGATGCCAGTCCCTGTGCTCCGCAGAGTCCCAGCAGGATGCCAGTCCCTGTGCTCCTCAGAGTCCCAGCAGGATGCCAGTCCCTGTGCTCCCAGTTGGTTCATATGGCCCTATCACGTCCCCACACATACACAGTACATTTCTTGTGTGCAGCTACATGTGTGTGTCTTTACGGAGTCGGCCATGTTTGTCCCGTGACCCAGACAGTACCTGTCTGCTGCCATGGTTACCAGAGGAGCGCAGGTTTAGTGGGCCGGCTCCGGGGATTACTTTCCTCTGGCCTTAACGGTCCGGCTTCTGTCCCGGCGGCTGTAAAAAGGCCCAGACTGCACTCGCACAGTCAAGGGGCCTCTCCGCGGGGCCCCTGTGGTCTTTAAAAGGGCCCTAAGTGCAGTGGAAAGGATTAGACCCCTACTACCTTATTGTGCTGCTGTTACTGGACCCAGATGTAGCGATTAGCTCCTCTCCACACACAGTATTTATCACACACAAGACCAGAAGATTTATTTATTCAACTCTCTTTAGTATGTTCTTGTATCGCCCAAAATCACAATGGTTCAGACTCAGGGAATAAATCAGAGAACACATTGGTATTGGTCCATAAATGTTGATAAATGTCCATAAATGTTGCTGAATTTACACAGGTTCCGTTCAAATTGTTTATTTTCAACAATTATAATATACTGTAGCTCTCCAGCCCCTTCCAGGTAGCTCCCCAAAGTTATACAGTATTTACATCTGTGTACTCCATGTTTGTCATAGTTATTATATAGACGTTTTTTACGACTACAAAAGGCAGTAGCTCTCTGTCACTACTGCTGTATAAAAGTAGCTCCCTGATTGAGAAAGACCTCTGCTTTAGGTACTGTATCTATCTATATTATCTATGGACCGTAGTGTATTGTGTCTTTATGAAATATGAATAATAACAATAATAATAATAATAATAACACACAGCTGATGTTTGTTTCAGTTTTGTGTAAAGCTCAAGGGGTCGACAGAAGTAAAAAATAATTATGAACGCCTATCCAGAGATAGAGAGAGAGACCAGAGAGCGACCACAGAGGGACCAGAAAGAGACACCAGGGAGAGACCAGGTAGTGACTAAGGGGTGGGCGATATATAACCCACCCCTAGTAGTGACCAGAGAGAGAAACCAGAGAGAGAGAGACCAAAGAGCGAAAGAGACTGTAAAGAGAGAACAGAGAGAGAGACCAGAGAGACCATGAAGTTACCAGTAAGACAAGACAGGGGGACCAGAGAGAGAGACCAGAGAGACCATGAAGTTACCAGTAAGACAAGACAGAGGGACCAGAGAGAGAGACCAGAGAGACCATGAAGTTACCAGTAAGACAAGACAGGGGGACCAGAGAGAGAGACCAGAGAGACCATGAAGTTACCAGTAAGACAAGACAGAGGGACCAGAGAGAGAGACCAGAGAGACCATGAAGTTACCAGTAAGACAAGACAGGGGGACCAGAGAGAGAGACCAGAGAGACCATGAAGTTACCAGTAAGACAAGACAGAGGGACCAGAGAGAGAGACCAGAGAGACCATGAAGTTACCAGTAAGACAAGACAGAGGGACCAGAGAGAGAGACCAGAGAGACCATGAAGTTACCAGTAAGACAAGACAGGGGGACCAGAGAGAGAGACCAGAGAGACCATGAAGTTACCAGTAAGACAAGACAGAGGGACCAGAGAGAGAGACCAGAGAGACCATGAAGTTACCAGTAAGACAAGACAGGGGGACCAGAGAGAGAGACCAGAGAGACCATGAAGTTACCAGTAAGACAAGACAGAGGGACCAGAGAGAGAGACCAGAGAGACCATGAAGTTACCAGTAAGACAAGACAGGGGGACCAGAGAAAGAGACCAGAGAGACCATGAAGTTACCAGTAAGACAAGACAGAGGGACCAGAGAGAGAGACCAGAGAGACCATGAAGTTACCAGTAAGACAAGACAGGGGGACCAGAGAGAGAGAACAGAGAGACCATGAAGTTACCAGTAAGACAAGACAGAGGGACCAGAGAGAGAGACCAGAGAGACCATGAAGTTACCAGTAAGACAAGACAGAGGGACCAGAGAGAGAGACCAGAGAGACCATGAAGTTACCAGTAAGACAAGACAGAGGGACCAGAGAGAGAGACCAGAGAGACCATGACGTTACCAGTAAGACAAGACAGGGGGACCAGAGAGAGAGAACAGAGAGACCATGAAGTTACCAGTAAGACAAGACAGAGGGACCAGAGAGAGAGACCAGAGAGACCATGAAGTTACCAGTAAGACAAGACAGAGGGACCAGAGAGAGAGACCAGAGAGACCATGAAGTTACCAGTAAGACAAGACAGAGGGACCAGAGAGAGAGACCAGAGAGACCATGACGTTACCAGTAAGACAAGACAGAGGGACCAGAGAGAGAGACCAGAGAAGGACCAGAGAGAGACAAGAGAGACCAGAAAGAGAGCGAAAGAGAGCAGAGAGAGACCAGGTAGTTACCAGTAAGACAAGACAGAGAAACCAGAGAAAGACCAGAGAAAGACCAGAGAGACCAGGTACAGTAATTACCAGTAAGACAAGACAGAGAGACCAGAGAAAGACCAGAGAGAGAAACCAGAGAGAGACCAGAGAGACCAGGTACAGTAGTTACCAGTAAGACAAGACAGAGAGACCAGAGAAACCAGAAAAATCGGCCAAACAACATTATATATCGACGGACCTCTGTAGACCCGTAACAGATTCGTTGACCTCTCAAAACCAAACCTAATTCAAACTCTCTTTAATTGACCCAAACTTAAGCCAAATTCTAATTATATCCAACGAGGCTGTTTCTTAATTAGCGGTAACGGTGCAGAGTTAGTCCGGCCGGCGCTGGACTCTCCTCTCTGTGGCCGATGATCCGATTGGTGTTGACATTTTAACTGCCATCCGCCGGCTGCTCATTATTTATGTAGCCTTTGATTTAGCGACGGAGCTCGGGTTGGATCCCCCACCCGGCTCACATCTGCTTCTCCAACCCTCATCGGTGACGGTGCAGAAACATAAAAGCTGTGCCTTTAGCTGCGGCAGAACCTTAGCCCGGTCCTGCTCAGATGGGGGCGTGGTCATGTGACCCGAAAACCATGTTCTGGGACTGGATTGACATTCTCTCCTTGGTCTCTCTGGTCTCTCTCTTCTCTCTCTTTTCTCTCTCTCTGCTCTCTCACTGGTCTCTCTCTGTTCTCTCTCTTCTCTCTCTCTGCTCTCTCTCTTCTTTCTCTTATCTCTCTCTTCTCTCTCTCTCTCTGTTCTCTCTCTGTTCTCTCTTCTCTCTCTCTGCTCTCTCTAAGTAAGTAAGTAAGTAAGTAAAGTTTATTTGTATAGCGCCTTTCACAGACCAGGGTCACAAAGCGCTTCACACATTAAAATACAAAATACACATACAAGTCAGATAAAACAAACACAGAAAACACAATTTACATTCACAGAGGCCTATGAACAATGGTGCGAGAAAGCCTGTCCAAACAAATGTGTCTTTAGTTGGGACTTAAAATCATCAACAGTCTCTACGATACGCAAAGACTGAGGAAGCTCATTCCAAAGGCGAGGAGCAACTGCCTGGAAGGATCTGTCTCCTCTGGTTTTGAAACTAGTCCGGGGGACCATCAACAGGTTCTGAGTAGAGGACCTCAGACTCCTGTTGGAGACATAAGGGTGGATCAGGCCCTGGATGTATTCAGGCGCCTGACCATGAAGGGCCCTAAAAGTCAACACCAGAATTTTAAAATGTATTCTGTGTGAGACAGGGAGCCAGTGTAAGGCCTTTAAGACAGGGGTAATGTGGGCTCTCCTGTGGGTGCGGGTCAAAAGCCTTGCAGCAGAATTTTGGACGACCTGTAAACGAGCCAGGTCTTTTTTACTAAGACATGTAAGCAGGCTGTTACAGTAGTCCAATCGCGAGGAAACAAAAGCGTGGACAATCATCTCCAGCTCCGGACCCGAGACCATTTGTCTGAGCTTAGAGATGTTGCGCAAGTGGAAATTGCAGTTTCGGGTCAGCTGTTTGGTGTGTCGTTCTAGGGACATCCCTTCATCAAAAGTGACTCCCAGGTTCCTCACACTCTTTTTTACTGAGCTACTTAGGTCACCAAGGTGCTGAGCAATAACAGAAACAATACTGTCCGGGGCTAACACTAAGGTTTCCGTTTTACTGGAGTTCCGCTGGAGGCTATTTTCACTAAGCCATATCTTTATTTTGTCCAGACAGTTAGTGAGAGCAACCAGTCTCTGGGGCTCAGAGGGCTTAAAAGAGCAGTACAGCTGGAGAACGTCAGCATACAGGTGGTAGGAGACCTCACTGAACTGCTGGATCAGCTTTCCTAGCGGGAGCAGGTACAACATAAATAAAATAGGCCCAAGAACGGAGCCTTGGGGTACACCCTACTGTAGGTCTGCGGATTCAGACACCACATTGTTTGAAGATACACAAAAGGTTCTACCTGTAAGGTATGATCTAAACCACTCTAACACAGAGCCTGACATACCAACCACATCCCGGAGTCTAGAGATCAAGATACCATGGTCCACCGTGTCGAAGGCAGACGACAGGTCTAACAGGACCAGGACGGAACATTTACCGGAGTCAGCAGCCATCATGACGTCACTAGACACCTTCAGTAAAGCTGTTTCAGTGGAGTGGAACCTCCTGAAACCAGACTGAAAGGAGTCAAAAATATTATTAGCCTCCAAGAACGCTGATAATTGGTTGTAGGCCAGCTTCTCCAGGACTTTGGCCAAGAACGGGATCTTTGATATGGGCCTAAAGTTCTGAAGATCTGTAGGGTCCAGGCTGGGTTTCTTTAATTGGGGCTCCACAAGAGCATGTTTAAGAGAGCACGGGAACACACCAGTTGAGAGCGACATGTTAAACATTTTAGTGATCGACGGACCGATAGACTCTAAAACATTAACAAACAGCCGAGCTGGGACAACATCCAGGCGACAACACGACACTTTCATACTGGTTATAGTGCATAAAATATCCTCTTTAGTGACTGACTCGAAGGACGACCAGCTCTGAAGAGGAGGGTCAACCTGAGCATGACTGAAGGAAGGAGAGGAAGGAAGATTGTCTTTGATCGCTCTAACCTTGTCAATAAAGAAACTCAGAAACTCTGTGCAACCTGCTCTGCACTGCACTGCGACAGCAGCAGCAGCAGGAGAGACAATAGAGTTTATGGTGTCAAAGAGCACCTTGGGGTTTCTCTTATTGGAGACAATCAACTGCTGAAAATATTTTGATCTGGCCTCCTCTAATTGATTGTTTAGAGAGGCGACAAGGTCCCTCAGATGCAGTCTGTGAACCTCAAGTTTGGTGGAGTGCCACAAGCGTTCAATTTTACGGCAGGATCTCCGGAGATTCACAACAGTGTCATTAATCCAGGGACAAGTCTGTTGATGCTCCGTATTAATAGTTTTAAAAGGAGCTACTTGGTCCAGGATGGATGTACAGTGATTATTAAAAGAGCACATGAGCTCATCCATTTCGGTGCAGTCATATACAACAGAGGCGTTAAAACTTTCACAGAACCTTTCTGCAGTAGAATCCGTAATAATCCTCCTCTCTACTTTAGCAGGTAGGGGGCGAGGGTCTGAGGATCCCAGCAGATCAAAAAACACACCGTAATGGTCACTTAGGTGCACATCCTCAACACTCACATTGGCCACCTGAAGGCCCAATGTAAAGACCAGATCTAATGTGTGGCCTTTCACATGAGTGGGGCCTGAGACATGCTGCGTGAAATTAAAAGCTTCCGTCATGGATACAAAATCAGCAGCTAGACCCGAAGTATCCTCAATGTGCAGGTTAAAATCCCCAAGGATTAAGACCTTCTCCAGTCTTAAAATGGACGATTAAAAATCTGTAAACTCAGCTAAGAAAGCACCAGCAGGGCCAGGGGGACGATAAATCAAAACAAAATGTGTTTGTAGAGCCGATTTGCATCATGTGTGATTCAAAAGTTGTGAAGTGCTCCATACTCATCACTCTGCATGTAAACGCGTCTCTGAATACGGCCGCCAGACCACCGCCGCGGCGAGAGGGGCGGGGCGTCCCAACAGCAGAGCAATCCACTGGACAGAGTTCATTCAGGTGGATAAACTCATCCTCCCGTTGCCACGTTTCAACGAGGAAAAGGAAATGCAAGCCTTTTCTGGAGAAGAGCTCATTTATTGAGAAAGACTTATTTGCGATGGAGCGGGCGTTTAGTAATCCAAAACGGCTGAACGAAGGTGAAGCAGCTGCGCGGTCAGCTGAGCGCTTTGGGATCTGCCGCAGACATCTCATGCGGTCACGTGACACACCGCTGGTCCAGAGACGGTCCGCGGGAGTAAACACGGGAAGCCGGTACAGCATCGGAGACCAGACCCGGGTCCAGTCTGCTCCCGCGTAGAGTGGGGAAGCCGCGCTGTCTCCCGCGCCCTGCTGCTGGAGGGGAATGGGACGCAGCCACCTGTAGCTCCGCGCTGGACGAGCGTGACCAAACAGCCTCCAAGCGGCTCGTCTGATCTGGACCTGGACACCAGCTCTGCAGCCTCTGCGTCTCGCCCCGACCCCCGGGTTGGAGTTACCCGGGGGTCGCAACAGCCACAGGTACTCCTGGGAAGTGGGGGCAAAAGTGAACGGGGGAGGAAAAGTTTTCCTGTAGCTGCCCCAGTCATTGAAGCGGCGCTCCATACACTCTTTAATATTAAACAAAGAGCTCCTATCGTAGGTCTGTACAGCCACGGCACAGTCGCTGGTTTTTAGAGCAGACAGGATGGCAGTGGATGTAATGTAAAACACAGGAAAACAATATAGGTGACGAGCAGAGGCACAACCAAACATAGGCGCCATCTTGCAAGTCGAGCACACCAACTCTCTCTCCCTCTCTCTTTCCCTCTCCCGTCTCTCTTCTCTCTCTCTCTCTGGTCTCTCTCTCTCTGGTTTGGATTAGATTCACAAACACATGTAAAACAGTGAGCAGTAATTAGTTCAAATGTTGTTTAACATTATAGAACAGATTGAATTATATGGTTGTTTTCCTGAGAAACTGAGCTTTAAAATGAAGTATAACATGCCATAGTCTCTCAGTACCATCAATGCTGCCAGTTTCTGTCTACATGATCATTAAAAATCCTTTCAGTGGCCACTAAAAAAGGTTTTTCAGACCGCATTTGGCCCTCGGACCTGAGATTGGACACGCCGGCTCTCGGTGACTCACTGACTGCACTCACTGGTCCTGGTTCCTCCTGGTTCTACCATGTGCACAAAGGGCCCTTTTGTCATGAGCCCTGCACACATGACCGTCTTCACCTCTGGCCCCTCCCACAAACAGGCCCCGCCCCCTTCCAGCAGGCCACGCCCCCTCTAGAAACATTTCAAGTTTCAATAAAACTTGAAATGTGTGTTTTTAAACTAGAATCAACTCATTCAGAGAGTATTATTTTCTTCTTCTATCGGCAGATTATTTTTATTATTTCAAGCAGTATTTTTCTTATTTTCATTTTTTTTCTTATTTCAAATTTCCAATGATTCAGGGCTTTACAAAAAGCCCAAGACCCGGACAGTGTCTGTGTGTGAGGCCCGGAGCTCTCAGTGTCAGCTGCAGTCACTCTCTCTATCTATCTATATCTCTCTCTCTCTTTCCCATTCTCCCTCCCTTTCTCTCTCTCCCTCCCCCTCTCGCTCTCTCTCCCTCTCTCTCCCTCTCCCTCTCTCTCTGGTCTCTCTCCCTCACTCTCTCTCTCTTTCTTTCCCATTCTCCCTCCCTTTCTCTCTCTCTCTCTCTCTCTTCTCTCTCCCTATCCCTCTCTCTCTCTCTCTCTCTCCCTCCCTCTCTCTTTCCCTCTCTCCATCCCTCTCCCTCTCTCTTTTCCTCTCTCCATCCCTCTCTCTCCCTCTCTCTCTCCCCCTCTCGCTCTCTCTCTCCCTCTCCTCTCTCTCCTCTCTCTCTCTCTCTCCCTCCCTCTCCCTCTTCCTCTCTCCATCCCTCTCTCTCCCTCTCTCTCTGGTCTCTCTCTCCCTCTCTCTCTCCCTCTCTCTCTCCCTCACTCCCTCCCTCTCCCTCTCTCTTTTCCTCTCTCCATCCCTCTCTCCCCCTCTCGCTCTCTCCCTCTCTCTCTATCTCTCTCCCTCTCTCTCTCCCTCCCTCCCTCCCTCTCTCCCCCCCTCTCTCTCTCCCTCTCTCCTTCTCTCTCTCTCTCCTCCTCCACTCTTCAGAACTCTGCCCTGGTCCAAACACCTCCGAGGTAAGCGTTCTTCACCCCGGCGGCTTTGCTTCATCTCCTTCCTTCCTTTCTCTCTGTCTTTCTCTCTGTCTTTCTGTCTCTCTTTCTGTGGTTGTGATGTCGAGGTGGACGCGGCGCTGCTGATAAATGAATCATGGATCAGAGATTTCCCTGAGACGACATGTTCATGAAATCTGTGTTTTTTGTCACAACATAAAATCCGCCTGAGAATCCAAGGTTTGTGAATTTGTGAATTTTAGCCTCGTTTCTGCCGATGCCGGAAGTGAAGGAAGCGG
>OZ035824.1:5324742-5392242 GCA_964034765.1 Knipowitschia caucasica | reverse complement strand
GACCAGAGAAAGAGAGAAGAGAGACCACGGAGAGAGAGCAGAGACAGACCAGAAAGAACAGAGAACAGAGAGAGACTGTGAGCTGTCTGTTCTGGAGGTTCTATATGTATACAGACTCTTAAACTGAGATCTTAGAACAATCAATGACTCTTCAGACCCCTGGGAAAAAGCCATGTTCCAGCTTCTTCCCTCTGGCAGAAGATATTGTTTGTTAAAGAACTTTAACGATTCTTTGACTTCACTGTGACAATTATTCCTCTACTTTTAGCTTTATTTTTCATGCCGTTCTCCGGTGCACACTGGGACTTTGGTCTCTGCCCCGTATGGACCAATGGCTTTATGTGTTTTTTATAGGGCCGGGACTTTAACACAAGAATTAGCGCGTTAAAAAAATCACGCATTTGAATTGCCATGTTCCTTTTCGCACCGCGGAACGTCTCTCACTGGATGGGTTTCAGACGGACCGATTGTACTGGAGCACCGCGCTACTTCCAGGCTTGTTCTCCGCAAATCTGACCTGTGTCCGAACCTCCCAACGACAGAAGTGAGTCAGAGAAACACTGATCTCACCGCTGCCTCTGAGCAAAGTGTCTAAAGTTTGTGTTTGGTGCGGCCCTACACTCTCACGCTGCTGCAGCTGCACTTGCTTCGTTATGGTGTCTGCACTGGTTCGTGGCAGAGTGAACATCAACAAAGACACTGATGTGAACGCGTTGGTTTCTAAATATGGTATTGGACTTAATGGCAAAAATGGCACTGGTCTGTTGGAAAAAAATTACTTCTCACTGTTCTCAGCTCAGATAATTTATGGGATTAATTAATGACAAAGCCTCTAATTAATTAGATTAATTTCTTTGATCGAGTCCCAGCCCAGAATCATTGCATTTCTTGTGTCTGAACCGGTTGATTCTCTGATCTGTTGTTGGAGAATCGACAGCTCTGTAATGGTCCTCAGAGAAAACTGCTGTTGTACAAAAATAAATGTAATCGACTAAATTTCACTGGAGACGGATCAAAAAGTCGTGTCGTAGCGAGTGGTGTGGACTTTTGCTGTGTTTTCCAGAGTGTGTGTGTTTGTGTTTCTCTGTGTGTGTGTGTGTGTGTCTGTGTGCGTGAGTGTGTGTGTTTGTGTTTTTCTGTGTGTGTGCGTGTGTGTTTGTGTTTCTCTGTGTGTGTGTGTGTTTGCGTTTCTCTGTGTGTGTGTTTTTTTCTCTGTGTGTGTGTGTGTGTGTGTTTTTATGTGTGTGTGTGTGTTTTTCTGTGTGTGTGTGTGTTTGTTTGTGTTTCTCTGTGTGTGTGTGTGTGTGTTTGCGTGTGTGTTTGTGTGTGTGTGTGTCTTTGCGTGTTTGTATGTGTTTGTGTTTCTCTGTGTCTGTGTTTGTGTTTCTCTGTGTCTGTGTGTGTGTTTGCGTGTGTGTGTGTGTTTGTGTTTCTCTGTGTGTGTTTGCGTCTGTGTGTGTGTGTGTCTGTGTGTGTGTCTGTGTGCGTGTGTGCGTGTGTGTGTTTGTGTGTGTTTGCGTGTTTGTGTGTGTGTGTGTTTGTGTTTCTCTGTGTCTGTGTTTGCGTGTGTGTGTGTGTTTGTGTTTCTCTGTGTGTGTGTGTGTTTGCGTCTGTGTGTGTGTGTGTCTGTGTGTGTGTGTGTGTGTGTGTGTGAGTGAGTGTGTGTGTGTATGTGTGTGTGTGTGTGAGTGAGTGTGTGTGTGTATGTGTGTGTGTGTGCTGTCACAGAGTGTCTAATAATGAATCATGGACAGAGCATAAAATTGCCTTTTTTCCAGTGCATTGTTTTTGTGTTGACCTCACAACATCGCGACCAAAATAGTTTTTCAGTGACACACTCTTTACACACTTCCTTCCTGCTTTTCTTCCCTCGAGCTGCTGCAGGCTTCAAGGCCAAGAGGGGAGAGTGTAGTCTGTCGTAAGACCAGAGAGAGACCAGAGAGAGACCAGAGAGAGGCCAGAGAGAGACCAGAGAGAGACCAGAGAGAGACCAGAGAGAGACCAGAGAAAGACCAGAGAGAGACCGGAGAGAGACCAGAGAGAGACCAGAGAGAGACCAGAGAGAGACCAGAGAGAGACCGGAGAGAGACCAGAGAGAGACCAGAGAGAGACCGGAGAGAGACCAGAGAGAGACCAGAGAGAGACCAGAGAGAGACCGGAGAGAGACCAGAGAGAGACCAGAGAGAGACCAGAGAGAGACCGGAGAGAGACCGGAGAGAGACCAGAGAGAGACCAGAGAGAGACCAGAGAGAGACCAGAGAGAGACCAGAGAGAGACCAGAGAGAGACCGGAGAGAGACCGGAGAGAGAGACCAGAGAGAGACCACAGAGAGACCAGAGAGACACCAGAGAGACACCAGAGAGAGACCACAGAGAGAGGGAGAGAGAGACCAGAGAGACACCAGATAGAGAGAGAGAGAGAGACCAGAGAGAGACCAGAGAGACACCAGAGAGAGAGACCAGAGAGAGAGAGAGAGAGAGAGAGACCGGAGAGAGACCAGAGAGACACCAGAGAGAGAGAGAGAGAGAGAGACCAGAGAGAGACCAGAGAGAGACCAGAGGGAAACCAGAGAGAGACCAGAGATAGGACAGAGACCAGAGAGAGAGAGACCAGAGAGAGACCAGAGAGAGACCAGAGAGAGACCAGAGAGAGACCAGAGAGAGAGAGCAGACAGAAAAAAAGAGACCAGAGAGAAAAAGAGACCAGATAGAAATCATGAATAAAAAGACAGACCAAAGAGAGCTGAGAGAGATAAGAGAAACACCAGAGAGACAAAAAGAGATAAGAGAGAAACAGGAGAGAGAAAGCAGAGAGAGATACCAGAGAGAGAGACCAGAGAGAGAGACCAGAGAGAGAGACCAGAGAGGGAGACCAGAGAGAAATCATAGAGAAAAAGAGAGACCAGAGAGACAGGAGGGACACCAGACAGATGCCAGACAGACAAGAATGAGACACTGAGAGAGACCAGAGAGAGAGACAAGAGAGAGAGAGACAAGAGAGAGAGAGAGACGAGAGAGAGACCCTGACAGAGACCAGAGAGAGAGACCCTGACAAAGACCAGAGCCTTGGTGTTCTCTCTGCAGGATATTCTTGTACAATAGCGGTTCAGTCGTCTGCCTCGAGTGGAAACAGCCGAACACCGTCGTGCAGAAGGTGCAGAGAACACAGCCCAAAGCGGTAGGGAGAGAGGGGTGAGACCAGACCAGACTAGACCAGACCAGACCAGACCAGACCCAGCCTGAATAATCAATAGCGTCTAAGATGGTGGAGTCAGCCATGTTTGCCAGCTGGACCCACACAGAACCTTTGTCCATCCCCGAAAGCTTTCTCTCATTCTTTTCAATTCAATGTAGCCCCTAAATCACAACAGTAGTTTATCCCGGGGGACTTTACAATCTATATTGTCGATTCTCCAACACAGATCAGAGAATCAAACAGGTCAAACACAAGAAATGCAATGATATAGAAACACCTAGAGACAAAATGTGGTTGAATTTTGATTTTTATTCAAGTATTGAATGAGAGAGACAAGAGAGGCTAAAGAGAGAGACTAGAGACCAGAGAGAGATCAGAGGGAGACTACAGAAAGACCAGAGAGAGACTAGAGACCAGAGAGAGAGACCAGAGAGGGAGACCAGAGGGAGACGAGAGAGAGACCCGAGGGAGAACCAGGAGAGACCAGAGAGAGGCCAGAGAGAGACTAGAGAGAGACTAGAGAGAGACCAGAGAGAGAGACCAGAGAGAGACCAGACAGACCAGAGACAGACCAGAGAGAGAACAGAAAGAGAACAGAGAGAGCAGAGAGAGAACAGAAAGAGAACAGAGAGAGACCAGAGAGAGACTAGAAAGAGACCAGAGAGAGACTAGAAAGAGACTAGAGAGACCAGAAAGAGACTAGAGAGAGACTAGAGACCAGAGAGAGAGACCAGAGAGAGACCAGACAGAGACTAGAGACCAGAGAGAGAGACCAGAGAGAGACTAGAAAGAGACCAGAGAGAGACTATAAAGAGACTAGAGAGACCAGAAAGAGACCAGAGAGAGACTAGAGACCAGAGAGAGACCAGAGAGAGACTAGAAAGAGACCAGAGAGAGACTAGAAAGAGACTAGAGAGACCAGAAAGAGACCAGAGAGAGACCAGAGAGAGAGACCAGAGAGAGACCAGACAGAGACTAGAGAGACCAGAGAGAGACCAGCGAGGGCTAAGCTTGTATCACATATTCTTTGAGCTTTCATCGTGCTACTACAGTATTTGCATGTTCTGCTAGCTCTGAGCCTCTCTCTCTCCAGTTACTGTCCCGCACTAAACCGTTCAAACACCTCGGGGTCAAAGCTAAAACAACAGCTCAATAATTCATCCCCGACGTCCTGCATATTTCAGAGCCCCGTTAGCTCCGCTAGCTCTCAACGCTACGCCTTGTTCGGCCGCCTGCTCTCTCTTTCTCTTTCTCTTTTTCACCAGAGTTGCTCCAGGAGCCGGTGTAAAAGTAGAGCCCATCCCAGTGCGTCTGCGTCAGAGGAGTGGGGATCTGTGTCATTCTTCCTCCTCCACTCTCAGAGAACGCTCCTCCCCTCTCTCTTTCTCTCTCTCTCTCGCTCACTCATCTTCTGCCCCATGTTCTCTCTCCCTCGCTCAACCCAGTCTTCAGTGCGAATAGACTTTCTTGCCGCGACGGTCCGATGGTGAAGCGAGAGAGATTCCTGCTGCTGCTGCTGGGCTGCGATGTGGACCCGATTCCCTGGTTTGGGTTCTCTCTCTCTCTCTTTCTCTCTCTCTCTCTCTCTCTCTGCTCCAGCCTCATGCAGAGTGAGACTTAAGCTTTGCCGGGGGGAAAAAAAGAAAAAGTGTGCTGCTATTTCTACAGTTGGGCCTCCCCTCAGCCCTCAGCCCGCCCTCCTCACACACACAGAGCGTTTTTTTTGTTTTTTTTCACTCACTAGACTGGATTTTAACCCTCTGCCTCCAACAGCAGCTCAGCGACACCTGGCAACAAGTTGGTTTCACGGCCCTTTTCTCACTTTTCCACCGCTGCACACTGGATTTTACTGAACATCCCTTTTCTTGCTATTTCAGAACAGTCGTCTTGAGCGTTTTTCGGCCTGGAACTTTTAACAGCACGACTGTTTTATCGACTTTATCCGAGCGCCTGGGTTCAGTAGTGCCTTGGCTGTTGCTGTCGGGGTTGGACTGGGGTGAGGGGGGTTTCTCTCGGGGCCGTGTCTGCGAGCGGCGATGGAGCTGCACGTGTCGTATCGCCGCACGTACGCACCAACACCTACTCCTTCGCTTTGGTCCGAACTTGCGTGTGTGTGTTTCAGTCCGGGAGCCTGCATGGGTCTGGGACAGGTGCCAGCACAAAAACAAAGTCGGGAAATCTCTGTAAAAAGTCAGACTTGGTTCTACTGTAGCTGCGCCTTTAACCGCGATACTTTCGAATGCCTTGATATGAACTATTTAGAGCCATTCTGAAGAGTTCGCGACGTTTCTTGACACGGAGCGAAGGCATTTGTCCGGGGGGAGAGCGAAGGGAGCTATGGCAGCGCCGTATAGACTTCTGAATAATTCATCACCGCCATCCGGGCTTGGACCTCTCTTCTTCTTCTTGCTCAGGCTCAGGCGGACATGCTGTTTGTCTGTTTGCTAACATGCCTCATTGAGAGACGCTCCGTGAGCCGTGTGGCCTCCTATTGTCCCAGGCGTACCAGTCCGACCGAGTCTCACAGCTCCAGCCCAAAGACCCCGCGGAGCCCGTAGACCCCGTGGACCAGGGCGAACCGAAGTGACCGAAGTGGAAAACCCGCCTTCACTCTGCAGCGTGGATCTCTTAAATCGGTAAGTCGCTGGTGTCTCGGTCGCACCTGTGTCGGGTGAAGTTTAGTTCTGGTTTGCTTGTTCGACCGTGGTTCTTAGATACAGTAACATACACCTTTTTTCGGGCCTTCGTGGGAATTTAAATCTGGTCTTTGCGCACGTTACAGTAGAATAAAAGGAGAAAAATAACATAATTCAGTTTCAGTTTAGGTTAATTTCAAAGCTATTTAATAAAACACATGATTAAAGATGATTTTAAAAAGCCAGAATTGGCAAAGGAGGCTATTTTTCATCCTATAATTCAAGTTATACACAATTCAAACATGGAATTCTAGCTAAGACATTAGATAATAGATTATACCAGGGTAAAATAATAAATCTTTCGGTTCAAAAATACGTCACTTTTGGAGTAAACTCTGAAGTAAGCAGCAGTCATGAGGTCTTTTCCTTCAGCAGTGGAGATTAGAATAAACAATAGTATCCGTTCTTGTGACTCTCTCTCTCTGCAAAACCTCGTGAACTTCATCTGACTGGGACCGTAAGCGGCGGAGGTGTGACGAGGACGCACCTCTGAGTCTCGTGGCCTTTTAGGAACGCCATGTTCTGCTCGTTCAGGGTTTGAACCGCGGCGTCGGAGGAAACCCGTGTCCTGGTGCTGTCGCTGCGATCGCCGAGAACGAACCATAAACAAGGCTCTCTTTGTGAAGGCGCAGGTTTTTAAAATAATACTTCTGATATTTATTTTGGCTGTTTAATTCGGTTAAATGGCTGTCGTGGTGGAGGCGGTTGTTGCGCAGGAACTAGTCACTGCGGTTATTTTGAAATCCACATTTTAGTTTTGGTTGAAGTGAGGCTTGGGTTGATCCGGGTTGAGTTTGGTGCGGTACTTTTTAGGGGGTTGTGGGATCGCCGCGTTTTTTTTATATATAATATATATATATTCTGTATATTCCACATCAGGGGTCTCTAACCTTTAACCTTTGGAGAGATTTTTTTCGGGACTAAACTGTAAGAAGGCGACCCCTGTTTTAGACCCTTCGACATAATCGATTACGTTTATGTTGATTAGAAAATATTTTGACATTTAAAAAAAATTGTGTGTGTGTGTGTGTGTGTGTGTGTGTGTGTGTGTGTGTGTGTGTGTGTGTGTGTGTGTGTGTGTGTGTGTGTGTGTGTGTGTGTGTGTGTGTGTGTGTGTGTGTGTGTGTGTGTGTGTGTGTGTGTGTGTGTGTGTGTGTGTGTGTGTGTGTGCTGTTATACCCATAGAAGAATCTAGGCAAATAATCTTTCTATTTGGTCATACAATTATCCTTTGGGGACCTACTTTGAAGACCAGAGAGACCTAGAGAGAGACCTAATCAGTTAATCTAGAAAAATTTCCAATTTTTTTTCCCCACTTACATAAAAGTTTCCAGATCTGAGGTTTTTTAACTTTCCCCTCGACCATCGTGACTTTGACCTCCCGATGTGTGAACTTTTTTGACCCATCCTCCCATTTTCTTCCGCTTCATCCATTGCCGGGTGCAGCGGCTAAAACTCCGTGGTGTGAACTCGGACATAGTGGTAATTTTAAGAAACGTAACAGAATTTTTAATTTTTTTGTGTATTATTTAATTCATATTTTATCCAGACACACACAGAGTCCATTTAACATAAGCAAATAACACAAAAACAGACAAAAAAAAACACACAAACACACATTTATGCAAACATTTCTCTATTTTTACTTTGAATTCATTTCAGAGCCACAGTAATTTCCTGGTTTGTAGCGTCTTGTTTCTCACACAGCAGTAAAAACGATTCTGGTTTTGATTCTGACGATGAGAAGATGTTTTTTAGATTTTCCTCGGTCCTTGTGGCTCCAGGCTCCGCTCTGTCTCTTTCTCCACGGAAATGTTACTTTCTTTTTTATTTTTTGGAGGTTTTCGAGGTCAGTTTATTAGTGTCGTGACAAAGCTGGTTACTTTGTCCGTTTTAAGGCCACTTTTAATGAATGTATTTTGTACCTGTTGAAGAGGGTGTGTCTTTGTATTGTGTGCCAACCCATGTGGGCGGAGCCACCAACCCATGTGGGCGGAGCCACCTCATGTTAAAAGCTCACAGGTGAACCTCGTCGGGGAGACACACCCACGGGACAGGACTGTTTGCTCGATCGTCCAAAATACATCTTTGATTTACAACTTTTAATATGACTTCTGCTGTGTCACTTTGACACAGGGCCAGCTTCCCCACGGTCTGGCACAGTTTATACACCAAGCAAAGGCACAAAAACAAACGTGTGATATTAATAAATGATGTCTCGTTTACAGGACACTGCGGTGGAGTTATAATGTAATGTAAATGTGGAGAGGATTTTAGAAAATATTTATTATTCTTATTACTCATTAATTATCTGAATCTGTTAATCGTGAATCAGGATAAATATTGATTCAGTTGTATTTTTTGTATTTATTTATTAATCTTCTTTTCCGTTTATTTATTTCTTATCATTTTATTTTATTCACAATACATTATTTATTTATTTTTTTTAAATACAGTCTGTATCGGTATGTACTTTGAAAATATATCGGTTGAAGCACAAAGCTTATACTATTACCACACACACACATATATACACACACACACACATTATATTAGAGTTATTGTAGAGTTATAGTGAAATATTGAAGCCGTTTGTCGTGTGTGTTTGTGTGTGTTTGTGTGGATTTGTGTGGATTTGTCTTTGAACTTGAAACTTGAAACAAATGACTTAGAAACTTGGAAGACTTTTTTCTTGTTGCTAATTTATCATTTCTAATTTGACAACAAAAATATTTCTGTGTGTGTGTGTGTGTGTGTGTGTGTGTGTGTGTTCTGACGTTGTGAAAGAATGTGTCCTTCATTATTATTGTAGTTTGGACACAGACATGAGAGAGACCAGACCGAAGAGAGGGACCAGGGGGAGACCGAAGAGAGAGACCAGGGGGAGACCGAAGAGAGAGACCAGGGGGAGACCGAAGAGAGAGACCAGGGGGAGACCGAAGAGAGAGACCAGGGGGAGACCGAAGAGAGAGGGACCAGAGAGAGACCAGAGCGAGAGACCTGAGAGAGATCAAAGAGATAGACCAGAGAGAGACCAGAGAGGGACCAGAGAGGGACCAGACAGAGAGGGACCAGACAGAGAGGGACCAGAGAGGGACCAGAGAGGGACCAGAGAGAGACCAGACCCAAGAGAGAAATTGATTACTTTTCCTGGTTGTGGCTGGATACATTTCCAAAGCCTCTTCAGTTGAATATTGTTGTAAAACTCTTTGCTGGTCGGTCTTCCTCTGGACACGCCCTTTTTATCTCTTTATGGTCTTTTTATTCCTATCAATCTGTTTCTTGTGGCTGTAATCTATAATAAAAGTTCTACTCGACGACCGGAGCCTCGGACGACCATTTTTCCCAACGCTGTGGAGTAACAACAGTTCAATCAGTACTTTTCTTTCATTTAGTCCTGATTCCAGAGTCTAGTTTATTTACATACATTTGGGGTCATTTTAGTGGTTTTATTTATGTATTTATTTAATTTTTTTATATGAAAATAGTCCACGTCAACATCTGTGAAACGATTGGATCTGAGTTTACCGTGATGTATGTAATGAGTCCGAGTGAGTGAGGCATTTAGCATTTATCCTAGCCTTAGCATTTAGCCTGCCTTTAGCATTTAGCCTAGCATTTATCCTATCTTTAGCATTTCGTCTAGTCTTAGCATTTAGCCTAGCTTTAGTATTTAGCCTAGTCTTAGCATTTAGCCTAGCTTTAGTATTTAGCCTAGTCTTAGCATTTAGCCTAGCTTTAGTATTTAGCCTAGCCTTAGCATTTAGCCTAGCCTTAGCATTTAGCCTAGCTTTAGCATCTCCTTGGCCACTAACAGAGCTGCTAGCATTGACATCCCTGTTCCTGTGTGTGGAATCTTCCCTGGACTTTTTTTTAACGTTTATTACATTTCTCAGTATTTTGCTGTGTCACATTTGGGTTATTTACTATTTTCGATTTTCGACAGTCTCTTCTGAAACAAAAGTATAATGTTGGATTCTCTGTTGAACAAGCAGCATTTTGTCCAAAGGGTTAACCCTTTAAGCGCCTGAGATGAGAAGTTTCCCAACACTGGATTTTCACATCTTCATTTCAAAAAGGCTGAGATATAAAAGTGATGCGAGATAGAAGCTTTCTGTAAATTAGAGAAAAATTAAAGAATATGGCCAAAAGTTTAAATGTACCTATCTAATTTGCATATTATGACATCATGTGGCGGTGGAAAACATGCGTGTTAGGGTTAGGGTTTTCATTACGTGTTCTTTTTCTGTTTTTTTTTTTTTTTTTTTTTTACGAGGACATGAAGACACAGACAGAACTCACATTGTACCGAGATAAATATTCAAGGAAATAGTAAATAGTAAAATGACTTCAGTTGCCGTGGCGCCAAGAGGGTTAACGTAGAGATGGTCGACTCTGGGACTCTGAGGAGCACAGGGACTGGCCTCCTGCTGGGACTCTGAGGAGCACAGGGACTGGCCTCCTGCTGGGACTCTGAGGAGCACAGGGACTGGCCTCCTGTTGGGACTCTGAGGAGCACAGGGACTGGTCTCCTGCTGGGACTGAGGAGCACAGGAACTGGCCTCCTGCTGGGACTCTGAGGAGCACAGGGACTGGCCTCCTGCTGGGACTCTGAGGAGCACAGGGACTGGCCTCCTGTTGGGACTCTGAGGAGCACAGGGACTGGCCTCCTGCTGGGACTCTGAGGAGCACAGGGACTGGCCTCCTGTTGGGACTCTGAGGAGCACAGGGACTGGTCTCCTGCTGGGACTGAGGAGCACAGGGACTGGCCTCCTGCTGGGACTCTGAGGAGCACAGGGACTGGCCTCCTGCTGGGACTCTGAGGAGCACAGGGACTGGTCTCCTGTTGGTCCCAGAGTCAGGACTAAACATGGGGAGGCAGCGTTTCAGATTCATGCTGCTAAAATCTGTCAGTCTTCCTGAAAATGTGAGACAGGCTTCTTCTCTACTATGGTTGTGTAGTGCCGTCTGTGGTTGTGTTTTGTTGCATTGTGTATGAACTGTGCTACACAATTAAACTTGCCGTACTTACATTTTAAAGCGATTCCTTGAAGTGTTTGTTATTTTTGAATTTCTTGTGTTTGAACCGTTTGATTTTCTGATCTGCTTTTTGAAGAATCGACAACTTCGTAAAGTCCTCAGAGACGACCGCTGTTGTGATTCAGGGCAGTGCACAAATACATTTTAATTGAGATCTGTTGAGGACTAGACCAGGACTACACCAGGACTAAACCAAGTCTGAACCAGGACTAAACCAGGACCAAACCAGGACAAAATCAAGTCTAAACCAGCACCAAACCAGGGCTAAATCGGGACCAAACCAGGACTAGACAAGGACTAAACCAAGTCAGAACCAGGACCAAACCAGGACTAGACAAGGACTAAACCAAGTCAGAACCAGGACCAAACCAGGACTAGACAAGGACTAAACCAAGTCAGAACCAGGACTAAACCAGGACTAGACTAGGACTAAACCAAGTCTGAACCAGTGGGGGCGGGTCCCAGCTCAAAAGTGGCCAAAATGACGTGCGCTGACATGCTGCAATACCACCCCGGGCCGATGGGGGTGGACCCAGAAGAAGAATTAGCCAGTGCTAACATATAGCATTGGCAGACCTCTCAAAAACGTCTTTACAGGATGGACCAAAAGTTGGCTCTTGGCCCAAAGCTCGTTCCACATGTGTGTCAATGCTGAGGGGGTGGATTTTTTGGTCCAGTCTAGTTTACTTGCTGTGAATTTTTGAAGTCTCTCGTTCAAATGAATGAAGCTGCTCCGGCTGACACATGCGCAGATGCGTTTTTTCACAATTTTCTTGTGGGCGGGACCACTCGCGGCCATCTTGGATAGCTCCAGTAGAGCACATTTTTTGGCCCAGTTAGAACGGCGGAGATAGGCGTGACTCTGTCCATTAATATATACAGTCTATGGTCTGAACTAGGACCAAATCAGGACTATACCAGGACCAAACAAGGACTAGACCAAGTCTGAACCAGATATATAAAAGGTCTGAATAAAGTTTGAGCCAGGACTAAATCACGACAGAACTATGACTATACCTATGACTAAACCAGGACCAAACCAGAACTAAACTAGGACCAAACCAGGACTATACCTGGATTTGACCAGGTTTGAATCAAGACTAAACCAGGTCTGAACCAGGACCAGTTTCAGGACCTTTAAGCTAATGCAGATTCCTGGGACTTCCCTTTGGAATCAGTCTGTTTGTGTGTGTGACTTTTTGAAGTGTTGTGAAGATAATTGAATTGAACTGAAATACTTAAACTCATATGGTTGTTTAGTGTTCTCCCCCTTATTTTAAACTGACTGCTACCTGCGCTAAGAGAGAGAGAGACCAGAGACAGAGACCAGAGAAAGACCAGAGAGAGAGACCAGAGAGAGAGACCAGAGACAGAGACCAGAGAGAGACCAGAGACAGAGACCAGAGAGAGACCAGAGAGAGAGACCAGAGAGAGACCAGAGAGAGAGACCAGAGAAAGAGACCAGAGAGAGACCAGAGAGAGAGACCAGAGAGAGAGACCAGAGAGAGAGACCAGAGACAGAGACCAGAGACAGAGACCAGAGAGAGACCAGAGACAGAGACCAGAGAGAGACCAGAGAGAGAGACCAGAGAGAGACCAGAAACAGAGACCAGAGAGACAGAGAGAGACCAGAGAGAGACAGAGACCAGAGAGAGACCAGAGAGAGACCAGAGACAGAGACCAGAGAGAGACCAGAGAGAGAGACCAGAGAGAGACCAGAGAGAGAGACCAGAGACAGAGACCAGAGACAGAGACCAGAGAGAGACCAGAGAGAGACCAGAGAGACCAGAGACAGAGACCAGAGAGAGACCAGAGAGAGAGACCAGAGAGAGACCAGAGAGAGAGACCAGAGAGAGACCAGAGACCAGAGAGAGACCAGAGAGAGAGACCAGAGAGAGACCAGAGACAGAGACCAGAGAGAGACCAGAGACCAGAGAGAGAGACCAGAGAGAGACCAGAGAGAGACTAGAGAGAGAGACCAGAGAGAGACCAGAGACAGAGACCAGAGACAGAGACCAGAGAGAGACCAGAGAGAGACCAGAGACAGAGACCAGAGAGAGACCAGAGACAGAGACCAGAGAGAGACCAGAGACAGAGACCAGAGAGAGAGACCAGAGAGAGACCAGAGACCAGAGAGAGACCAGAGACAGAGACCAGAGAGAGAGACCAGAGAGAGACCAGAGACAGAGACCAGAGAGAGACCAGAGAGAGAGACCAGAGAGAGACCAGAGAGAGACCAGAGACAGAGACCAGAGAGAGACCAGAGACAGAGACCAGAGAGAGACCAGAGAGAGACCAGAGACAGAGACCAGAGAGAGACCAGAGAGAGAGACCAGAGACAGAGACCAGAGAGAGACCAGAGAGAGAGACCAGAGAGAGACCAGAGAGAGACCAGAGACAGAGACCAGAGAGAGACCAGAGAGAGAGACCAGAGAGAGACCAGAGACAGAGACCAGAGAGAGAGACCAGAGAGAGACCAGAGAGAGACCAGAGAGAGAGACCAGAGAGAGACCAGAGACAGAGACCAGAGAGAGAGACCAGAGAGAGAGAAATAAAAATACACACTTCCAGTAGTTACAGAGACTCAGACCTTATTCCAAACGCACTGCTTCTTGCGTTAACATGACCTAAGAGAGAGAGACCAGAGAGAGAGAGACCAGAGAGAGAGAGCAGTTCAGCGAGTTTCAGCGCGGTTTATTTTTCCAGTATTTTCTTTCAGGCGTTTGAAGCGGCCGCCTCTGATGGACTACTACAATTCAATGGCTCTCATTTAGGGTCGTCCCTCCGGGGAATGTACTGAGCCTCCACCGATGCCTCGCACACAACCACATTAATAATTTCAATCCTGAAAGTGAGCTGGTGTTTTCTTTACCCCCCCCCCCCCTCTTCCTCCCTCACTCCCCCCTCCCCTCAGAAAACCGCTCAGTGCCGAGTTTGCCGCCCTTAACCCTTTCTCTGCACCGTCGGAACAGGCCGGGCCAAAGCGATATTACAGATTAGAGCCGTATAAGCTGGATTTCTGGAGGTTTTTTCAGGGCCTCTCCTGTCGCCACGGCAATTCGGTCACAGGGAGAGGGGGGGGGAGAGCCCTGTCAGCAGATTTGTTCCACTATAGGCGGTAAAAATCGGACGTGTTGAGAGGAGCAGCATTAGCCAAATACTGTAAATCGCTCCCCTCTGCTTTCCTTCTCCTCGGCTGCAGCGGGAGGAACTTTAAAGTGCTGTGATTTTAGATCAGGCTTCAATAACAGTAACATTATAAACACAAACAGCACTTGATTAATGAACTATAACTCTCTACTACAATGACATAATATCTCTAATGTTTGCATAATTAAGAAGTATAGAATCTCTAGCTTTTGCATGATAAAGACATGGCCTCCTGCTGGGACTCTGAGGAGCACAGGGACTGGCCTCCTGCTGGGACTCTGAGGAGCACAGGGACTGGCCTCCTGCTGGGACTCTGAGGAGCACAGGGACTGGCCTCCTGCTGGGACTCTGAGGAGCACAGGGACTGGCCTCCTGCTGGGACTCTGAGGAGCACAGGGACTGGCCTCCTGCTGGGACTCTGAGGAGCACAGGGACTGGCCTCCTGCTGGGACTCTGAGGAGCACAGGGACTGGCCTCCTGTTAGGACTCTGAGGAGCACAGGGACTGGCCTCCTGCTGGGACTCTGAGGAGCACAGGGACTGGCCTCCTGCTGGGACTCTGAGGAGCACAGGGACTGGCCTCCTGCTGGGACTCTGAGGAGCACAGGGACTGGCCTCCTGTTAGGACTCTGAGGAGCACAGGGACTGGCTTCCTGCTGGGACTCTGAGGAGCACAGGGACTGGCCTCCTGCTGGGACTCTGAGGAGCACAGGGACCGGCCTCCTGCTGATGACTCTGAGGAGCACAGGGACTGGCCTCCTGCTGGGACTCTGAGGAGCACAGGGACCAGGGACTGACGTCCTGCTGGTGACTCTGAGGAGCACAGGGACTGGCCTCCTGCTGGGACTTTGAGGAGCACAGGGACTGGCCTCCTGCTGGTGACTCTGAGGAGCACAGGGACTGGCCTACTGCTGGGACTCTGAGGAGCACAGGGACTGGCCTCCTGCTGGGACTCTGAGGAGCAAAGGGACTGGCCTCCTGCTGGGACTCTGAGGAGCACAGGGACTGGCCTCCTGTTAGGACTCTGAGGAGCACAGGGACTGGCCTCCTGTTAGGACTCTGAGGAGCACAGGGACTGGCTTCCTGCTGGGACTCTGAGTAGCACAGGGACCGGCCTCCTGCTGGGACTCTGAGGAGCACAGTGACTGGCTTCCTGCTGGGACTCTGAGGAGCACAGGGACCGGCCTCCTGCTGATGACTCTGAGGAGCACAGGGACTGGCCTCCTGCTGGGACTCTGAGGAGCACAGGGACCAGGGACTGACCTCCTGCTGGTGACTCTGAGGAGCACAGGGACTGGCCTCCAGATGGGACTCTGAGGAACACAGGGACTGGCCTCCTGCTGGGACTTTGAGGAGCACAGGGACTGGCCTCCTGCTGGGACTCTGAGGAGCACAGGGACCAGGGACTGATGTCCTGCTGGTGACTCTGAGGAGCACAGGGACTGGCCTGCTGCTTGGACTTTGAGGAGCACAGGGACTGGCCTCCTGCTGGGACTTTGAGGAGCACAGGGACTGGCCTCCGGCTGGGACTCTGAGGAGCACAGGGACTGGCCTCCTGCTGGGACTTTGAGGAGCACAGGGACTGGCCTCCTGCTGGTGACTCTGAGGAGCACAGGGACTGGCCTCCTGCTGGGACTTTGAGGAGCACAGGGACTGGCCTCCAGATGGGACTCTGAGGAGCACAGGGACTGGCCTGCTGCTTGGACTTTGAGGAGCACAGGGACTGGCCTGCTGCTTGGACTTTGAGGGGCACAGGGACTGGCCTCCTGCTGGGACTCTGAGGAGCACAGGGACTGGCCTCCTGCTGGTGACTCTGAGGAGCACAGGGACTGGCCTCCTGCTGGTGACTCTGAGGAGCACAGGGACTGGCCTACTGCTGGTGACTTTGAGGAGCACAGGGACTGGCCTCCTGCTGGTGACTCTGAGGAGCACAGGGACTGGCCTCCGGCTGGGACTCTGAGGAGCACAGGGACTGGCCTCCTGCTGGGACTTTGAGGAGCACAGGGACTGGCCTCCTGCTGGTGACTCTGAGGAGCACAGGGACTGGCCTCCTGCTGGGACTCTGAGGAGCACAGGGACTGGCCTGCTGCTTGGACTTTGAGGAGCACAGGGACTGGCCTGCTGCTTGGACTTTGAGGAGCACAGGGACTGGCCTCCTGCTGGGACTTTGAGGAGCACAGGGACTGGCCTCCTGCTGGGACTCTGAGGAGCACAGGGACTGGCCTCCTGCTGGTGACTCTGAGGAGCACAGGGACTGGCCTCCTGCTGGTGACTCTGAGGAGCACAGGGACTGGCTTCCTGCTGGGACTCTGAGGAGCACAGGGACCGGCCTCCTGCTGATGACTCTGAGGAGCACAGGGACTGGCCTCCTGCTGGGACTCTGAGGAGCACGGGACCAGGGACTGACCTCCTGCTGGGACTCTGAGGAACACAGGGACTGGCCTCCTGCTGGGACTTTGAGGAGCACAGGGACTGGCCTCCTGCTGGGACTCTGAGGAGCACAGGGACCAGGGACTGATGTCCTGCTGGTGACTCTGAGGAGCACAGGGACTGGCCTCCACATGGGACTGAGGAGCACAGGGACTGGCCTGCTGCTTGGACTTTGAGGAGCACAGGGACTGGCCTCCTGCTGGGACTTTGAGGAGCACAGGGACTGGCCTCCGGCTGGGACTCTGAGGAGCACAGGGACTGGCCTCCTGCTGGGACTTTGAGGAGCACAGGGACTGGCCTCCTGCTGGTGACTCTGAGGAGCACAGGGACTGGCCTCCTGCTGGGACTTTGAGGAGCACAGGGACTGGCCTCCAGATGGGACTCTGAGGAGCACAGGGACTGGCCTGCTGCTTGGACTTTGAGGAGCACAGGGACTGGCCTCCTGCTGGGACTTTGAGGAGCACAGGGACTGGCCTCCTGCTGGGACTCTGAGGAGCACAGGGACTGGCCTCCTGCTGGTGACTCTGAGGAGCACAGGGACTGGCCTCCTGCTGGGACTCTGAGGAGCACAGGGACTGGCCTACTGCTGGTGACTCTGAGGAGCACAGGGACTGGCCTCCTGCTGGTGACTCTGAGGAGCACAGGGACTGGCCTCCGGCTGGGACTCTGAGGAGCACAGGGACTGGCCTCCTGCTGGGACTTTGAGGAGCACAGGGACTGGCCTCCTGCTGGTGACTCTGAGGAGCACAGGGACTGGCCTCCTGCTGGGACTTTGAGGAGCACAGGAACTGGCCTCCCAGCTGGGACTCTGAGGAGCACAGGGACTGGCCTGCTGCTTGGACTTTGAGGAGCACAGGGACTGGCCTGCTGCTTGGACTTTGAGGAGCACAGGGACTGGCCTCCTGCTGGGACTTTGAGGAGCACAGGGACTGGCCTCCTGCTGGGACTCTGAGGAGCACAGGGACTGGCTTCCTGCTGGGACTCTGAGGAGCACAGGGACCGGCCTCCTGCTGATGACTCTGAGGAGCACAGGGACTGGCCTCCTGCTGGGACTCTGAGGAGCACAGGGACCAGGGACTGACCTCCTGCTGGTGACTCTGAGGAGCACAGGGACTGGCCTCCAGATGGGACTCTGAGGAACACAGGGACTGGCCTCCTGCTGGGACTTTGAGGAGCACAGGGACTGGCCTCCTGCTGGTGACTCTGAGTAGCACAGGGACTGGCCTCCTGCTGGGACTTTGAGGAGCACAGGGACTGGCCTCCAGATGGGACTCTGAGGAGCACAGGGACTGGCCTGCTGCTTGGACTTTGAGGAGCACAGGGACTGGCCTGCTGCTTGGACTTTGAGGAGCACACGGACTGGCCTCCTGCTGGGACTTTGAGGAGCACAGGGACTGGCCTACTGCTGGTGACTCTGAGGAGCACAGGGACTGGCCTCCTGCTGGTGACTCTGAGGAGCACAGGGACTGGCCTCCTGCTGGTCCCAGAGTCAGGACTAAACATGGGGAGTTTCAGATTTATGTCCCTAGAATCTGTCTTCTTAAAGATGTACAAAAAGCCTCATCTCTGACATTGTTTAAGTGTGTATTATATTGAGTTTAAAAACTACATGTAATACTAAGTTCTGAAGTGTTTTTTATTATGATAGTTCACGTCATAAGTTTAATGTTTGTGAAGGTGGATGTTTTTGTAAATTAACTTCCATAATCTTACGATATATTTACAATTAATGCAACATATATGCAGTGTTGGGCACGTTACTTTGAAAAAGTAATTAGTTATAGTTACTAGTTACTTCTCCCAAAAAGTAACTGAGTTACTAACGGAGTTACTCCACTATAAAAGTAACTAGTTACCAGTAAAAGTAACTATTGCGTTACTTTTTCGTTTTGTTCTGGAACATAATGTGCACCCGACGTGCGCATTTTTACCTTTAACAGTGCCAATATTTCCATCTAGAAAAAGTCTGTTTTTCTGCTGAATTCCTGTTCACTCTTCATCTCTGTCTGTGCTGTAAAGCCCGCCACTGTGAATGTGGAAACACCGGTGACGAGCGGTGAGGCTGGTGAGTCCAATCAGATGAACATATACATCATATAAATCAAGTGGACAGTTTGTTTGGCTACAGCAAAATATGTTTCATGCCCGCATTGTTTGTTCATACAAAACGCAAAACTATGAGTTATGGGTCTTACCTTATAGCTATACCTTATAAATGACCTGCACAGTCCACTTCGGTTCAGACCAGTTCCTTGTTTAAATCCAGTGAATGGTTTGAGCGTAGATATGTAATCCTCCATTTGGAAATGAGTCCAATGAGTTTTAAAAAGTAAAACAAAACGCGTGTGTCCTCCATAAACTCCTGTGTTTTGCTAGCGGCAGCCGAGTGCATCCAATTTCTAAAATCAACCGTCTTACACTTCACCTCTCTTTCTTATCATTCCTATAGTAATTGAAAAATTACCCTATGTGCATTTTACATTATGTAAAAATGTGTTATATGTATGTTAGCCAAACCTGTTGCTGTCCTTAGCAGATAAACCAGGAAGATAAAGGAGCTTATTGATGGAATTGTATGTAGCCGACTTCTGCGCTCACATGCGCTCCTCTGTGGCTGACCTCACGGTGATACAAGCCGTGGTTGAGCGCGATTAAGACCCATATTTGTTTCAAAAACACAATTTATGAGCCATCCTCTCAACTGTAGACATGTAGATTGTAAAGGAAATATGATTTACATCAGCCAATAATTGCTGAGAGGTTTTCTCATCCTCCCTTCTCTCATGACAACACGTTCATTGTGCGTCTTGAGTAACGCGCAGTAACGGGATGTCGGAAATGATAACGGCGTTATAGTTACTGTCAAAGTAATTAGTTAGATTACTCGTTACTGAAAAAAGTAACGGCGTTAGTAACGCCGTTACTGAAAAAAGTAACGGCGTTAGTAACGCCGTTACTAGTAACGCCGTTATTCCCATCACTGCATATATGTAAGGGATAACGTATCGTACGCAGGTCATAACATAAAACCAGTGTGTGTGTGTGTGTGTGGGGGGGTGGAGCAGTCTGTCACTTAAGCTGCTCTCCAGAATTCACAGGGGGCGACAGTCAAGGTTTATTTTTCTAGGTTGGAGTTAGTTAGAAACACAGTGCAACAACAACAACAACATCAAAACTGGACTTGATCTGTAGAAAAGCACTATACGAGAACCGAGTCCGTCAGAGCCTCCTATAGAGTGCTTACAGATTTACACATACGCCCTTTAATGCGTTCTTAAATACATTTGCCCGTGCATGGTGGGGGCGGGGCTGGGGACTGGGCGGCAGAGGGCAGCGGGTGCAGAGACATGGATCTGCCTCGGCGGCCCGCAGGAGTAGGGTTACTCATGAGCCCATAAACATGTGCTGGCAGCGGGCCAAGCCTCCGCGCTGTAATTACAAACGCTAGGAACGATATATAAAAGAGGCTAGCTGCGCGCTGTCCTGCAATTAGCCTGTGCCCGGTGCTCAGTGACCAGCAGGAGCAGCGAGGGGCAGCGCAGGGCCGGCTGATGAGGCCTCAGGCTGGTGTTCTCTGGAGCGGGGTTTCTCAAACAGTGGGCCCTGGCACGTTCTCTGGTCTCTCTAGTTTGGTCCCTTCTCTGGCATCTCTGGTCTCCCTTTGGTCTCTCTCAGGTCTCTCGCTGGTACCTCCCATTTTCTGGTCTCGCTCTGGTCTCTCTCTCGGGTTTCTTTCTCTCTTGTCTCTCCCACTCTCTGGTCTCTCTTTTTTCTCTCTTTGGTCTCGCTCTGGTCTCTCTCTCAGGTTTCTTTCTCTCTTGTCTCTCCCACTATTTGGTCTCGCTCTAGTCTCTATCGGGTCTCTCTCTCTACCCCTGGTCTCTTGCTCCAGTCTCTCTACCTCTTTCCGGAATTCTCTCCCTCTGGCTCTCTCTCTCTAGTTTCTTTCTCTCTTGTATCTCCCGCTGTCTGGTCTCTCTCTCTGGTCTCACTCTTGTCACTATCAGGTCTCTCTCTCTCGGTCTCTGGTCTTGGTCTGGCCTCAGGCTGGTGTTCTCTGGAGCGGGGTTTCTCAACTAGTGGGCCGTGGCACGTTCTCTGGTCTCTCTAGACTCACTCTGTGCTCTCTTTTTGGTCCCATCTCTGGTCTCTCTCTGTTTTTTCTCTCTTTGGTCTTTTCCATTCTCTGGTCTCGCTCTGGTCTCTCTCTCGGGTTTCTTTCTCTCTTGTCTCTCCCACTATTCGGTCTCGCTCTGGTCTCTATCGGGTCTCTCCCACTCTCTGGTCTCGCTCTGGTCTCTATCGGGTCTCTCCCACTCTCTGGTCTCGCTCTGGTCTCTATCGGGTCTCTCCCACTCTCTGGTCTCGCTCTGGTCTCTATCGGGTCTCTCTCTCTGCTTCTGGTCTCTCGCTCCGGGCTCTCATTGGTCTCTCTCTGGTAGCTCTTTCTGGAATTCTCTCCCTCTGGTCTCCCTCTCCTGTATCTCCCGCTGTCCGGTCTCTCTCTGGTCTCACTCTTGTCTCTATCGGGTCTCTCTCTCTCTCTCTGTCTCTGGTCTTGCTCTGGTCTCTCTCTGGTCTCTCTTTCTGGTCTCCCTTTGGTTTTTCTCTCTGGTCTTTCTCTGGTTAAATCTTCTCCAATCTCTCTCTAGATTTCAAAGCAGAGATGTTGGTTGTTGTGCCTTTAGAAATGATCTGCAATTCCCTAAGTTGTCCAAATAACGTCAGAATGTCACGGAGACTTCTTAGCGCTTGTCTGATTTTCTAAATGAAACACTTTTTAAAAAACCTTTTATCAGTTTCAGCTGCTGGTTTGTCACGGCTCAAAAAGGTCGGGGAACACTGCTCTTTTAACGCCCTCATTTGACATAAGGAACTTTTCCATCTGCAAAATAAAAATCTCTGCCGTTTTTGCTTTTGTTGTCAGCGGTGGTTTTGGGCTCCGTTCTCCAGATAAGAGAAGAGAACCTTTTAAAGTCCCACTGAGCGGTTTTTCGTGGGGAAATTTCAGTGTTGCATCGCACAACACCCACATAGACAAGTAGCTGTAAGTGCTTTTGTGCGAGGAGCAATGAACGTTAGCACAGAATGGGCAGAATACATTTATAAAGTAGATAAAGTGACATTCTGAGGTTGCGGTATTCACTACTTACAGAGAGATGGCATGTACAGGCTCAGCAGGTCTCGTTGTACAGTCTGACAGCAGCAGGAAGGAAAGACCTGCAAAACAGCTCCTTCACACAGCGAGGGTGGATCAGTCTGTCACTGAAGCTGCTCTCCAGAACTTGCAGGGGGCGACAGTCATGGTCCAGCATGGGGTTATTTTTCTAGATTAGAGTCAGTGGCTATTTCTATTCATGTTCTAGACTAATAAATGATTGATTGATTGGCATTGGGAGGTTAAAGGGGCCGTACGTAATATTGGCGTTTGAAATTATGGTAATTGTCGAACTATAAGCCGGTACTTTTTTCTCATGTTCTCTCTGTGGGGTATGGCCAATGTGTGTATTTTTGTTTTGTTAGAGCGCCCCCTGTGGTACAAGAACTGATTTGGACACTGCTCTATCAGCTGTCGATCTCCAGAGCCGATAACGTTGCACACATTCCTGCTTCAGTGTGTTTATGTGAACAGTAGAGAGAGAGATGAGAAAGTGTAAATACAGTATATACTTTATTGATCCCAAGGGAAATTGCGCATTGGTCCCTTGCTCGCAATCATACAAACATAGGATACAAAACAGTTAAAAATGATAATAAAATACATTCAAATAATTTACTAATTAATTTCTTTTTTTTAAACTCATTTTAGTAGGAATGGAACACACTGTTATTGTTGCGTTTACAGACGTGATTTAGCTTCAGCTTTGATCACGAGTCCACATTGCGTTAAAACACCTCATTATTAAATCCTGTTGTGTCCAATAAAACAGTCGTCTCTCTGATTTGCTTTCTTCAACTGTTGTTAATTCAATCTAGACATGGATGATATTGAAAAAGAGGTTCTTAATCTCTGTGGCATTTTACTGGATAAAAAGTAAATAAATAAAAAAAGTACTGCACATGTATCAAGTGTGTCCATCAGAATTATTTGTATTGCCATTTTAAGTAATGGGAAGTCACAAACCGGGAACTTACTTTGGCTCAAGGTTCAAACAAGTTGTAAGAATGAAATAGATGTGACGGTGGTGCAGTGGTTAGCGCTCCTGGGTCAGATTCTACCTTCAGGTTTCCTCAGGGTGCTCCGGTTTCCCCTACCACTAAAAACAAATAGGTCTGGCATGTGCCTCCCGTATATGGCGACCCCACAAATGCCCACAACATTACTAAAGTACTTTGTGACTCTGTTCTGTGAAAAGTGTTGTATAAATAAAGATATACTTACTAACTTACGTATAAAAAAAATCTCCATTAAAAAAAATCTCCATCAAAAAAAATCTTAAAATTACTGCAATATTCTGCCCATGCTTCACAGTCCTCGCCCGGCCATCGATCGCCCCCACACGTACGCACAGCTAGCATACGCGCAGCTAGCATACGCGCAGCTAGCATACGCACATGTCAGAAACCCCGTCCTGCTAAATTATCAGCGTGAGCCTCTCGAGCCAGTTCAAACCCACGTCTGTTTCCTAATGCATGAGTGAAACACAAGTACATCGCCGCCTCACCCGCCTCACCCGCCTCACCCACGCAGGGGTGAGGCCAGGGCCAACGAGGGTGCTTGTGTCGGTGTGATGGGTGAGCCGGTGGTTACAGCCGGCGTTCGGAGGCGCTAGCAGAGAGAGGGAGTGGTGTTTTGCCAATGAGCTCCTGTCGCCGGGCAGGACTGTGGATGTGGTGTTTCCAAGGCAGCGCTCGCCCTCCCCGGCTTTTTGCATCGGAAAATAAATAACAAATAGTTTGAAATACATTAGTACCCAATAGAAATATTCCTGAGTTCTGCATATTTGTTTTATACTAGCTTCTTTATTATGGTAAAGGTAGAGATTTTATACTAGCTTCTTTATTATGGTAAAGGTAGAGATTTTATACTAGCTTCTTTATTATGCTAAAGCTAGAGATTTTATACTAGCTTCTTTATTATGCTAAAGTTAGAGATTTTATACTAGCTTCTTTATTATGCTAAAGCTAGAGATGTTATACTAGCTTCTTTATTATTTATTTTTAGTATAGAGTTATTGTTCATTATCTTGTGCTCTGTGCCTCTCATTCCTACTGGTAACCGGCGATGCAACACTGAAATTTCCCCACTGAAAGACAAATAAAGATCTCTTTATCTATTTTAATATTTCTGGAGGAACCTATTTTGGGAATGCTATTTTCATTACAATAATTATATAATTTTTACCAATGCTGTAATCATAGACATGCCTTAAAAACCTGTGTTAAAATTCTATTCATTTTGGATAGCCCTAAATCACAGCAGTAGTTATCTCGGAGAACTTCCCAGAACTGCAGATTCACCGACATAGATCATAATACCAAATTATACAAACACATAGATGACCAATGTCCATAAATGTTGATGAAGTCCATAAAACTCGTTAAATGTCAAATGTTAATCTTTGTATAGCACAATTCATACACAAGGCAATTCAAAGTGCTGAACAAAACAAGAAAGCATTAAAATCATAAATAATCACAGAACATTAAAAAGAAAGATACAAATATAAAATCCCTCAGTTGTATGCACAGCTAAACAGGAATGTGTGCGAATGTGTCACTTGCTCTGGAGATCAACAGCTGATAGAATAGACAGATAAATTCAATGTATTTGTGTATCGGCCTAAATCACAGCTGCAGACGTCTCGGAGGATTGCACAAAGTTGTAGATTGACCGACAATAGATTAGCGAATCAGACAGACGGACAGGAAACATAATAACAACAAAGACATTGGAGCCATTGGTGCAAAGAGGGCGGGAGACCATTATCCATAAGTGTAAATAATTGTCCCGGATTTAAGCCTAAACTCATAATCCGGTGATTATGGTCATTTCAGAGCGGCGCTAATTCGTTGTTTTCTTGTGTTACAGATTGTTCTTGAATCTACTGTCCGCCATGAAGCATATGGAGCAGTAACCCGACCCCTGTAAGTGCAGATTTGACCTCCTCTGTCTTTTCACATAATCTGATTGAGTCTGGGATCGCTCTGGGCTCATGTGTGCTGTATGTTGTAGGTGCCCTTTAACTTGCCTGTAGGTATAATAAACCCTATAGCTGATGACCTCTAACAAGACTTATGTAATTCTGCCTTCCACCGTCACTTTACCTGTTGATATCTTACTGTATTATTCATATCCATCTGATAATTCTCCCATTCAAGTCACTTTACCTGTTGATATTATTTCTGATGTTTATCTGCTCATATTCATATTCTCCGCTGCTAATGTATAATATAGACATCTGTAAATACTCCGAACCAAGTGCAATTGTAGCCCAGATTTTCTTATTTTATTTTATTTTATCTTAAATTTATTGTCTATTATCTTAAATAATAGACTTTGATGTGTGCAATCTGAGTGCTCTTATTTCCTTTCTCTGCTGTAATGTGCAACGATGACACTGAAATTTCTCCACTGTGAGACTAATAAAGGTTTATCTTATCTTATCTTATTTATGTTTGATCGTAATATGTAATGTGTGTAAGCAAAAAAAAAAATAATAATAATAATAATAATTCGTACCCTTTAAAGTAAATTGATGTAACTCTAAGCTAGTAAAAGTAAGGTAAGGCAGTTTTAATTAGAGCAGGTACAGTAAGGTTAGTTAGTAGGTAATATAATATGTATAGGTTACTAATGTATGTTTGTGTTCTTAATATTGTGTATTGTCTTGGGCCCCATATATAAGCTAAATGTTGCTTCAAGGGTGTCCCGTTTATGAATATGCACTATCATCTATAAATGGATGTTAAAATGTTTTTTTTACTGTATATTTGTAATAAACTGAACTGAACTTGCCTGTAGGTCAGAGGAGTCCAAACATATTAGAAAGCGTTAACTTGTCCAGAGGCCGACAACATGGATTGTAAAAACTGTTTTGACTGGATTCTGGCTGTTTGTTAGCTAGTTTGATTTGTTTAGAGAACACAATTTCACACATCTTAACGCTAATACAGGTTTGAAAATTGGTTCTCTGTTTCCAACCCCAATCACAATTCAACACAACACTAAAATCCCCACAAAATCTGACCTTTCTGAAAGCTGTAGGTTTTCTGTCAGCTGAGGTCGACCTGTTTTAGTTTACATTGAGATCTATGGGTACATTTAGTCGGCAGTACCACAGCGCCCCCCTGTGCCCGTGGGTGGGACAGCTGTGAGCTTGTAATACTCTATCCAGTTATTATTATAGATCCATGAAAAAAATCAAGTCCGGCCTTAACTGCCATTGGATGTTGGTTGCCAAGCGACCAAAAATGGCTACATTTAAGTTCTATTTTAAAAAGGATGGAGGAGTTTGTGCTTGGAGTTAAAGATAGAAGTCACATTAAAAAAAAGATTGTTTTGTATTTAAAAAACTGGTTATTTAAACTTACAAAGTTAAAAGCCATCAAATTGAGTATTAAATATTGGTATGAAGTGTCCATATTGATTTCTACCACAGCTACATTTTTGTCACTCAAAAACAGATGTACAAATATTCCATATTCTCAGCTTTACAACGAGGTAGAGCACGACTATACTGGTGGAGCTGAAGTTGGCTGGAGGACGATGTGAAAAAGCTTCAGTGCCCAGTTTGTGTTAGCAGCACATTGCTCTAATATCAACACTTTTATAAGTTTCAACCCCTCTTTCGGACGTTTTTTGATAAATGCATTGGATTTGAGATTGTTGTGGCTTCATGAAGTCTGTGTGGTGAGATTATAAAACATATTTTGATTCGCCGGTGCTTATATCAACTTTGAGAAAAACATACAGAGAAAATTAATTCTCTGACAATGTTGAAATCCAGGTGAAAATCAGTATATCTGTGCATACAACCAATGGATTTTATCTTGTATTATTATTATTTGCGATTGTTTCTATAATATTTTATCACACACTCTTGAGTTGCCTCTAGTCAGAACTGCGCCATACGGTTAAACTTGCCTTGCCTTCCCGTCTGCCCCGTAACCTCTGTGATCTCGTCTCAGCCCTGTTACATACAAAATGGCTTCCACACTCCCGCCTCCCGGCCTCTCTGCCACGGCCGCCATCTTGTGCCCGTTCACCACAGCAGTCAGGTAGACTCTATCTCTACAGACGCCACCAAAATGGAAGATTCCGGGGGCGAAAAAAACAGTAGTCGTAGTAAAAAAATAAATAAAAAACTGCGTCACAAATCAGTAGAAACAGTGGCATTGTGTTTGGATAGTAGTAAAAGTAAATCTCTTGTGTCGCTACGGTTACAGCGGCGGTGATTGTAGCCTTGGCCCGGTCCCAGCTGGTCTTGGTTGCGTGCCATAGACAGTTCTCTTTCTTTTCTTTTCTTTTTTTCCGATGGGAGTTGCTGGAGTGGTCCGCAGCTGCATGACCCCCGTGCTTCTCTCCCCTCTACCCCAGCATTAGTGTGTGAGGGGTCTGGCACTAGAGTCACACCATCTGCACTGTTGCTCCAGACCAGACCAGACCAGACCGGACTGGACCAGACCGGACCTGGGCACAGCCACAGCCACGGCCCGACCGCCGAAACACACGCACACACATTTCTACACTGCAAAAAGGGACGAGAAATAAGTCAGAAATAGCTCAAGTTTGGCGAAGTATATCTTAATTGAAGCACATTTTGACTGCACTGAAACAAGATTCGCCAACGGGAAAAAGCAAAATGGTGTTGTTTTAAAAAATATGCAAGAATTTTCTGTCTTGGAATGAGTAAATAAGGCAGCAATTAAGTAAAAGGCTTTGTCCTGTTGAGAAATGTTGTTTTAATATACTGTGTGCCCGACGGCAAGAGACAAGACCAAGACACACCGACGCTCTTATTCACACAGACACAGGTCCAAAACACTCTCTGACCCCCCCTCGCTCTGTGCTGTGGCCATCTCTCTCCTTCCTCCACATACTGGGTTTTTTTTTACAGTTTTTTAATTGTTTTTTATTATTGAATCAAATGCAAGTATTTATTCCCTCATTTTTTGTTCCTGTGATAGATATACAAATGACATGCTGTCTGTGTGTGTATATGTATATGTGTGTGTGGGTGCATGTGTGTAGATGTATATGTATGTGTGTGTGTGTGTGTATATATGTGTGTGTGTGCATGTGTGTATATGTGTGTGTACAGTATGTACATGTATGTGTACCTGCCTCCATCTGTCTCACACTTGGATGCGTTTAACTCAGTGTTAGCCTCAGCCTCAGCCTCAGCCTCAGCCTCAGCCTCAGCGTTAGCCTCAGCCTCAGTGTTAGCCTCAGCCTCAGTGTTAGCCTCAGCCTCAGTGTTAGCCTCAGTGTTAGCCTCAGCCTCAGTGTTAGCCTCAGCCTCAGTGTTAGCCTCAGTGTTAGCCTCAGCCTCAGTGTTAGCCTCAGCCTCAGTGTTAGCCTCAGCCTCAGTGTTAGCCTCAGCCTCAGTGTTAGCCTCAGTGTTAGCCTCAGCCTCAGTGTTAGCCTCAGCCTCAGCCTCAGCCTCAGTGTTAGCCTCAGTGTTAGCCTCAGCCTCAGCCTCAGTGTTAGCCTCAGCCTCAGTGTTAGCCTCAGCCTCAGCCTCAGCCTCAGTGTTAGCCTCAGTGTTAGCCTCAGCCTCAGTGTTAGCCTCAGCCTCAGTGTTAGCCTCAGCCTCAGTGTTAGCCTCAGTGTTAGCCTCAGCCTCAGTGTTAGCCTCAGCCTCAGCCTCAGCCTCAGTGTTAGCCTCAGTGTTAGCCTCAGCCTCAGTGTTAGCCTCAGCCTCAGTGTTAGCCTCAGTGTTAGCCTCAGCCTCAGCCTCAGTGTTAGCCTCAGCCTCAGTGTTAGCCTCAGCCTCAGTGTTAGCCTCAGCCTCAGTGTTAGCCTCAGCCTCAGTGTTAGCCTCAGCCTCAGTGTTAGCCTCAGTGTTAGCCTCAGCCTCAGTGTTAGCCTCAGCCTCAGCCTCAGTGTTAGCCTCAGCCTCAGTGTTAGCCTCAGTGTTAGCCTCAGCCTCAGTGTTAGCCTCAGCCTCAGTGTTAGCCTCAGCCTCAGTGTTAGCCTCAGCCTCAGTGTTAGCCTCAGCCTCAGTGTTAGCCTCAGTGTTAGCCTCAGCCTCAGTGTTAGCCTCAGCCTCAGTGTTAGCCTCAGTGTTAGCCTCAGCCTCAGTGTTAGCCTCAGCCTCAGCCTCAGCCTCAGTGTTAGCCTCAGTGTTAGCCTCAGCCTCAGTGTTAGCCTCAGCCTCAGTGTTAGCCTCAGCCTCAGTGTTAGCCTCAGCCTCAGTGTTAGCCTCAGTGTTAGCCTCAGCCTCAGTGTTAGCCTCAGCCTCAGTGTTAGCCTCAGCCTCAGCCTCAGCCTCAGCCTCAGTGTTAGCCTCAGTGTTAGCCTCAGCCTCAGTGTTAGCCTCAGCCTCAGTGTTAGCCTCAGCCTCAGTGTTAGCCTCAGCCTCAGTGTTAGCCTCAGTGTTAGCCTCAGCCTCAGTGTTAGCCTCAGCCTCAGTGTTAGCCTCAGCCTCAGCCTCAGCCTCAGCCTCAGTGTTAGCCTCAGCCTCAGCGTTAGCCTCAGCCTCAGTGTTAGCCTCAGCCTCAGCCTCAGCCTCAGTGTTAGCCTCAGCCTCAGCGTTAGCCTCAGCCTCAGTGTTAGCCTCAGCCTCAGTGTTAGCCTCAGCCTCAGCCTCAGCCTCAGTGTTAGCCTCAGCCTCAGCGTTAGCCTCAGCCTCAGTGTTAGCCTCAGCCTCAGTGTTAGCCTCAGCCTCAGTGTTAGCCTCAGCCTCAGTGTTAGCCTCAGCCTCAGTGTTAGCCTCAGCCTCAGTGTTAGTGTTAGCCTCAGTGTTAGCCTCAGCCTCAGTGTTAGCCTCAGTGTTAGCCTCAGCCTCAGTGTTAGCCTCAGCCTCAGCCTCAGCCTCAGCCTCAGCCTCAGTGTTAGCCTCAGCCTCAGTGTTAGCCTCAGCCTCAGTGTTAGTGTTAGCCTCAGCCTCAGCCTCAGTGTTAGCCTCAGTGTTAGCCTCAGCCTCAGTGTTAGCCTCAGTGTTAGCCTCAGCCTCAGTGTTAGCCTCAGTGTTAGCCTCAGCCTCAGCCTCAGCCTCAGCCTCAGCCTCAGCCTCAGCCTCAGCGTTAGCCTCAGCCTCAGTGTTAGCCTCAGCCTCAGTGTTAGCCTCAGCCTCAGTGTTAGCCTCAGCCTCAGTGTTAGCCTCAGTGTTAGCCTCAGCCTCAGTGTTAGCCTCAGCCTCAGCCTCAGCCTCAGTGTTAGCCTCAGTGTTAGCCTCAGCCTCAGTGTTAGCCTCAGCCTCAGTGTTAGCCTCAGCCTCAGTGTTAGCCTCAGCCTCAGTGTTAGCCTCAGTGTTAGCCTCAGCCTCAGCCTCAGCCTCAGCCTCAGTGTTAGCCTCAGTGTTAGCCTCAGCCTCAGCCTCAGCCTCAGTGTTAGCCTCAGTGTTAGCCTCAGCCTCAGCCTCAGCCTCAGCCTCAGTGTTAGCCTCAGCCTCAGCGTTAGCCTCAGCCTCAGTGTTAGCCTCAGCCTCAGTGTTAGCCTCAGCCTCAGCCTCAGTGTTAGCCTCAGCCTCAGTGTTAGCCTCAGCCTCAGTGTTAGCCTCAGCCTCAGTGTTAGCCTCAGCCTCAGTGTTAGCCTCAGCCTCAGCCTCAGCCTCAGTGTTAGCCTCAGCCTCAGTGTTAGCCTCAGCCTCAGTGTTAGTGTTAGCCTCAGCCTCAGCCTCAGTGTTAGCCTCAGTGTTAGCCTCAGCCTCAGTGTTAGCCTCAGCCTCAGCGTTAGCGTCAGCCTCAGCCTCAGTGTTAGCCTCAGTGTTAGCCTCAGCCTCAGTGTTAGCCTCAGTGTTAGCCTCAGCCTCAGTGTTAGCCTCAGTGTTAGCCTCAGCCTCAGTGTTAGCCTCAGCCTCAGCCTCAGCCTCAGCCTCAGTGTTAGCCTCAGCCTCAGTGTTAGCCTCAGCCTCAGTGTTAGCCTCAGCCTCAGTGTTAGCCTCAGCCTCAGCCTCAGTGTTAGCCTCAGCCTCAGCGTTAGCCTCAGCCTCAGTGTTAGCCTCAGCCTCAGCGTTAGCCTCAGCCTCAGCGTTAGCCTCAGCCTCAGTGTTAGCCTCAGCCTCAGTGTTAGCCTCAGCCTCAGTGTTAGCCTCAGCCTCAGTGTTAGCCTCAGCCTCAGTGTTAGCCTCAGCCTCAGCCTCAGCCTCAGCCTCAGCCTCAGTGTTAGCCTCAGTGTTAGTGTTAGCCTCAGTGTTAGTGTTAGCCTCAGCCTCAGTGTTAGCCTCAGTGTTAGTGTTAGCCTCAGTGTTAGCCTCAGCCTCAGTGTTAGCCTCAGCCTCAGTGTTAGCCTCAGCCTCACTGTTAGCCTCAGCGTTAGCCTCAGCGTTAGCCTCAGCGTTAGCCTCAGCGTTAGCCTCAGCCTCAGCCCCAGCCTTAGCGTTAGCCTCAGCAATAGCCTGGTGAACCGGCTCACCCCGGCCTCGCCCTGTAATCCTGCGTGTGCCAGGCATTTGATTACATGTGCCAGGCATTTGATTACATGTGCCAGGCATTTGATTACATGTGCCAGGCATTTGATTACATGTGCCAGGCATTTGATTACATGTGCCAGGCATTTGATTACATGTGCCAGGCATTTGATTACATGTGCCAGGCATTTGATTACATGTGCCAGGCATTTGATTACATGTGCCAGGCATTTGATTACATGTGCCAGGCATTTGATTACATGTGCCAGGCATTTGATTACATGTGCCAGGCATTTGATTACATGTGCCAGGCATTTGATTACATGTGCCAGGCATTTGATTACATGTGCCAGGCATTTGATTACATGTGCCAGGCATTTGATTACATGTGCCAGGCATTTGATTACATGTGCAGATGTTACTGAAGGCCTTACCACTCGCCGACAGATACAGTGTCAGGACCGGAGCAGACACAGGGCAGCTAATATCACAATAGTCTCACTTGTAAAAAAAAAAAAAAAGCTCTAGGACTTATACTTATCTGTGCAATAATAATTTGAAGTAATAAATAAGTTGAAAATAGATACTCATGTGTCACTGTTGCTTTACTTTGTCCCCGTGTCCCAGAGCCTCAAGCTGCTACATGAACAAATGTATTCATACAACTTCATATATATATATTACACTGGAATATGCAGTATTTTACTCTTGCTTCTTAATGCTGAAGTTGCAGATTCGACACTTGCTTCTTTCTCATGCCAAAGCTAGACACTTTATTTTATTTTAGTATGGAGTTATTGTTTTTTTTTGTTGTTGTCATTCCTACCGTTCTGTAACTGCGGATGCAACACTGACATTTCCTCACTGTGGGACGGAAAAAGGAAACAGTTTTTGTTGTTTCCACTGCTTTAAAGAAAAAAAGTAATTTGTACGTTTATTATCTGTAATACATTCTCAAACTAATGCTAACTATAAATGTAGCTAATACAATGAATGCTAGCTAACACGGCTGTTTCCATCATACTCCGTAAAAGTTAGTCATTGAATACCGCCGGTTTTGACTAATATACCATATTTATTCAAAGTAAGTCATTTATAAGGATTTTTTATTCTTTATTCATGTTGACTAAGTGCTAAAACTGAAATACGGCAAAAAGATTCAGTTTGTTGACATGCTAACCGCTAACTGCAGTAAGCATACAGTGTGTTGCTATGGTAACCAGCACTCGCTCTTCTCCGGTGGGAAATGCTCTTTCATTAAAATAATGACATGGAAATAAAGCACACGTAGAAAAACAGAAGAAGTCCCAAAGTTAAGAAGACCATAACTGAACATGAGCCGAATAATTCTGTTTTCAAGACTGAAAGCAGTCAAACTGACTGTTCTAGTGTCATGGAAACACTGGACAAAAACACTGACTTGAATACTTTGTACAGTGTAGTGTGGCATAGGTGTAGTTAAGTTACATTCAATTATTTGATTATTTACATAATTTTAAGTGTGCGTGCGGGTGTGTGTGTGCGTGCGGGTGTGTGTGTGTGCGGGTGTGTGTGTGTGTGTGTGTGTGTGTGTGTGTGTGAGTGTGTGAGTGTGTGTGTGTGCGTGTGTGCGTGCGTGTGTGCGTGTGTGTGTGCGTGTGTGTGTGTGTGTGTGTGTGTGTGTGTGTTGTGTGTGCGTGCGGGTGTGTGTGTGTGTGTGTGCGTGCGGGTGTGTGTGTGTGTGTGTGTGTGTGTGTAACAGTAACACTTACAGCCCGTCACACTCTGGTCTTTATTCATATAATCCTTCAGTTTACTTTATACGGGCATCTATAAACAAATATTATGAAAATTAGCCGGATACTGTAAAATATGAAATATTCTGTATTACGATGAAGAAAACTGTCATAATTGTTTTGTTATTTACAAATAAAACATACATTAAAAAAGATAATAATAACTATAGTCTCACTTATAAATCGTATTAAAGCTCTGATGTAAGAGTGTGACATATTCCTATGGATTATTTCAGATTATTCCACTCTCAGCTCTGTGCCAATGGGTCAGGACCCCTCTGCAGGCCGCTCATGCACAGTGTACAGTCTGTTACAGTCTGTTACTGTCTGTTACTGTCTGTTACAGTCTGTTACTGTCTGTTACTGTCTGTTACAGTCTGTTACAGTCTGTTACTGTCTGTTACAGTCTGTTACTGTCTGTTACTGTCTGTTACAGTCTGTTACTGTCTGTTACTGTCTGTTACAGTCTGTTACTGTCTGTTACAGTCTGTTACAGTCTGTTACAGTCTGTTACAGTCTGTTACAGTCTGTTACAGTCTGTTACAGTCTGTTACAGTCTGTTACTGTCTGTTACTGTCTGTTACAGTCTGTTACAGTCTGTTACTGTCTGTTACAGTCTGTTACAGTCTGTTACAGTCTGTTACAGTCTGTTACTGTCTGTTACAGTCTGTTACTGTCTGTTACTGTCTGTTACTGTCTGTTACAGTCTGTTACAGTCTGTTACTGTCTGTTACAGTCTGTTACTGTCTGTTACTGTCTGTTACAGTCTGTTACAGTCTGTTACAGTCTGTTACAGTCTGTTACAGTCTGTTACAGTCTGTTACAGTCTGTTACTGTCTGTTACTGTCTGTTACAGTCTGTTACAGTCTGTTACTGTCTGTTACAGTCTGTTACAGTCTGTTACAGTCTGTTACTGTCTGTTACAGTCTGTTACAGTCTGTTACAGTCTGTTACAGTCTGTTACTGTCTGTTACAGTCTGTTACTGTCTGTTACTGTCTGTTACTGTCTGTTACAGTCTGTTACAGTCTGTTACTGTTACAGTCTGTTACAGTCTGTTACTGTCTGTTACAGTCTGTTACTGTCTGTTACTGTCTGTTACTGTCTGTTACAGTCTGTTACAGTCTGTTACAGTCTGTTACAGTCTGTTACAGTCTGTTACAGTCTGTTACAGTCTGTTACTGTCTGTTACTGTCTGTTACAGTCTGTTACAGTCTGTTACTGTCTGTTACTGTCTGTTACAGTCTGTTACAGTCTGTTACTGTCTGTTACAGTCTGTTACAGTCTGTTACAGTCTGTTACTGTCTGTTACAGTCTGTTACTGTCTGTTACTGTCTGTTACTGTCTGTTACAGTCTGTTACAGTCTGTTACAGTCTGTTACAGTCTGTTACAGTCTGTTACAGTCTGTTACAGTCTGTTACTGTCTGTTACAGTCTGTTACAGTCTGTTACTGTATGTTACTGTCTGTTACTGTCTGTTACAGTCTGTTACAGTCTGTTACAGTCTGTTACTGTCTGTTACTGTCTGTTACAGTCTGTTACTGTCTGTTACTGTCTGTTACAGTCTGTTACAGTCTGTTACTGTATGTTACTGTCTGTTACTGTCTGTTACAGTCTGTTACAGTCTGTTACAGTCTGTTACAGTCTGTTACAGTCTGTTACAGTCTGTTACTGTCTGTTACAGTCTGTTACAGTCTGTTACTGTCTGTTACAGTCTGTTACAGTCTGTTACAGTCTGTTACAGTCTGTTACAGTCTGTTACTGTCTGTTACAGTCTGTTACAGTCTGTTACTGTCTGTTACTGTCTGTTACAGTCTGTTACAGTCTGTTACAGTCTGTTACTGTCTGTTACAGTCTGTTACAGTCTGTTACTGTCTGTTACAGTCTGTTACTGTCTGTTACAGTCTGTTACAGTCTGTTACTGTCTGTTACAGTCTGTTACTGTCTGTTACAGTCTGTTACAGTCTGTTACTGTCTGTTACTGTCTGTTACTGTCTGTTACAGTCTGTTACTGTCTGTTACTGTCTGTTACAGTCTGTTACAGTCTGTTACAGTCTGTTACAGTCTGTTACAGTCTGTTACTGTCTGTTACAGTCTGTTACAGTCTGTTACAGTCTGTTACAGTCTGTTACAGTCTGTTACAGTCTGTTACTGTCTGTTACAGTCTGTTACAGTCTGTTACAGTCTGTTACTGTCTGTTACAGTCTGTTACAGTCTGTTACAGTCTGTTACTGTCTGTTACAGTCTGTTACTGTCTGTTACAGTCTGTTACTGTCTGTTACTGTCTGTTACAGTCTGTTACTGTCTGTTACTGTCTGTTACAGTCTGTTACAGTCTGTTACAGACTGTTACAGTCTGTTACAGTCTGTTACAGTCTGTTACAGTCTGTTACAGCAGCGCAGAGTCATGTTTAATGACCTGGCGCTGTGTCATTGGTGTGAGTCTGTGGAGGACAGAGTTCCCACAGCCTCGGTCCAGGCCTCAGCCCCGGTCCAGGCCTCAGCCCCGGTCCAGGCCTCAGCCCCGGTCCAGGCCTCAGCCCCGGTCCAGGCCTCAGCCTCGGTCCAGGCCTCTTTGGGCTGGTCACAGACAGACTCTCTTTGACACTCTCTCTCCAGAGCGTCCCTCCGGCTCCCTCTCTGTAATCTGCCCATGTGTTTGCATACAGGACATTGTGGCCTCTATATTGTGTTTGTGGAATGAATTATGAATGCTATTGCATAACCACAGCTTGTATCTAGGGCATATCTCTACAGTATCTACCAAGAGACCCAGGCATGAATACATTTACCCGGCCTAGACCTCTTGCAACTGATACTGCCTGCATTTGTTTATGATTATATGGACCAGATGGCCTGCAACACGGTTCACATATCGTTCTCGGGGTGCTCTCCTGCTATGGTCAAGGCTGGATACAGGGCCTGAATGTATGGTTAGTTAGAGAGACAGCTTTTCTGTTTCTGTTTGATCAGCGTTAAAGCCTCAAACTCTTTCTGGTTTCTGTGTGTGTGTGTGTGTGTGTGCGCGCTGGGCCGGACCGTAGCCAGCTGTAGCCGGGAGCTAACGAATCCTGAAGGTTGCGCTCTACAGATGCCTGACTGTCTCCTCTGTCTGTCAGCTCAAGTTCATATACAGCAGAAAGGTATGTGTCCCACTGCCTAAATATAGAAGGGACAGATGCAGCCTGACGGGACAGTGACGGGACAGTGACGGGGCAGTGACGGGACAGTGACGGGGCAGTGACGGGGCAGTGACGGGGCAGTGACGGGGCAGTGACGGGACAGTGACGGGGCAGTGACGGGGCAGTGACGGGGCAGTGACGGGGCAGTGACGGGACAGTGACGGGGCAGTGACGGGGCAGTGACGGGGCAGTGACGGGGCAGTGACGGGACAGTGACGGGGCAGTGACGGGACAGTGACGGGGCAGTGACGGGGCAGTGACGGGGCAGTGACGGGACAGTGACGGGGCAGTGACGGGGCAGTGACGGGACAGTGACGGGGCAGTGACGGGACAGTGACGGGGCAGTGACGGGACAGTGACGGGGCAGTGACGGGGCAGTGACGGGGCAGTGACGGGACAGTGACGGGACAGTGACGGGACAGTGACGGGGCAGTGACGGGGCAGTGACGGGGCAGTGACGGGACAGTGACTGGCAGTGACGGGGCAGTGACGGGACAGTGACGGGGCAGTGACTGGGCAGTGACGGGGCAGTGACGGGACAGTGACGGGGCAGTGACGGGACAGTGACGGGGCAGTGACGGGACAGTGACGGGACAGTGACTGGGCAGTGACGGGGCAGTGACGGGACAGTGACGGGGCAGTGACGGGACAGTGACGGGACAGTGACGGGGCAGTGACGGGACAGTGACGGGACAGTGACAGGGCAGTGACTGGGCAGTGACGGGACAGTGACGGGACAGTGACGGGACAGTGACGGGACAGTGACGGGGCAGTGACGGGGCAGTGACGGGACAGTGACGGGACAGTGACGGGACAGTGACTGGACAGTGACTGGACAGTGACGGGACAGTGACGGGGCCGTGACGGGGCAGTGACGGGGCCGTGACGGGACAGTGACGGGGCAGTGACGGGGCAGTGACGGGACAGTGACGGGACAGTGACTGGACAGTGACGGGACAGTGACGGGGCCGTGACGGGACAGTGACGGGGCAGTGACGGGGCAGTGACGGGACAGTGACGGGACAGTGACGGGACAGTGACGGGGCCGTGACGGGGCAGTGACGGGACAGTGACGGGACAGTGACGGGGCAGTGACGGGACAGTGACGGGGCAGTGACGGGGCAGTGACGGGACAGTGACGGGACAGTGACTGGGCAGTGACGGGGCAGTGACGGGGCAGTGACGGGGCAGTGACGGGACAGTGACGGGGCAGTGACGGGGCAGTGACGGGGCAGTGACGGGGCAGTGACGGGACAGTGACGGGGCAGTGACGGGACAGTGACTGGACAGTGACGGGACAGTGACGGGGCAGTGACTGGGCAGTGACGGGACAGTGACGGGACAGTGACGGGGCAGTGACGGGGCAGTGACGGGACAGTGACGGGGCAGTGACGGGACAGTGACGGGACAGTGACGGGGCAGTGACGGGACAGTGACGGGACAGTGACGGGGCAGTGACGGGACAGTGACGGGGCAGTGACGGGACAGTGACGGGGCAGTGACGGGGCAGTGACGGGACAGTGACGGGACAGTGACGGGACAGTGACGGGGCAGTGACGGGACAGTGACGGGGCAGTGCCCGGGCTGAGGACAGGGGGCAGCAGAGGTCAATATGTGACAATTATAGAATATATGGGACCACATGTGTCTACTGTCACTTTACTCAGTATAGTATCACATGCTAACATGTACAGTAGTATCACATGCTAACATGTACAGTAGTATCACATGCTAACATGTACAGTAGTATCACATGATGCTAACATGTACAGTAGTATCACATGATGCTAACATGTACAGTAGTATCACATGATGCTAACATGTACAGTAGTATCACATGATGCTAACATGTACTGTAGTATCACATGATGCTAACATGTACAGTAGTATCACATGATGCTAACATGTACAGTAGTATCACATGCTAACATGTACAGTAGTATCACATGCTAACATGTACAGTAGTATCACATGATTCTAACATGTACAGTAGTATCACATGATGCTAACATGTACAGTAGTATCACATGATGCTAACATGTACAGTAGTATCACATGATGCTAACATGTACAGTAGTATCACATGCTAACATGTACAGTAGTATCACATGCTAACATGTACAGTAGTATCACATGATGCTAACATGTACAGTAGTATCACATGACGCTATCACAAAAATTGTCAACTTGACTGCTATAGGAGTTCAACTAAAGATAGAGATTTTATTCTGTTTTACTTATTATTAATTAATATTCACTTCTCTTATGTCATGTCTCCTCATATCTAGTGTTCTGTAACTTGCGACGAAACACTGAAATTACCCCCACTGTGAGACGAGTAAAGGACCAGGGAGACATGAGAGAGACCAGAGTGAGACCAGAGAGACATGAGAGAGACCAGAGTGAGACCAGAGAGACCAGAGAGACATGAGAGAGACCAGAGTGAGACCAGAGAGACATGAGAGAGACCAGAGTGAGACCAGAGAGACATGAGAGAGACCAGAGTGAGACCAGAGAGACATGAGAGAGACCAGAGTGAGACCAGAGTAAAGGACCAGAGAGACATGAGAGAGACCAGAGAGAGACCAGAGAGACATGAGAGACCAGAGTGAAGACCAGAGAGACATGAGAGAGACCAGAGTGAGACCAGAGAGACATGAGAGAGACCAGAGTGAGACCCAGAGTAAAGGACCAGAGAGACATGAGAGAGACCAGAGAGAGACCAGAGAGACATGAGAGACCAGAGTGAAGGACCAGAGAGACATGAGAGAGACCAGAGAGAGAGACATGAGAGAGACCAGAGTGAAGGACCAGAGAGACATGAGAGAGACCAGAGAGAGAGACATGAGAGAGACCAGAGTGAAGGACCAGAGAGAGAGACATGAGAGAGACCAGAGAGAGAGACATGAGAGAGACCAGAGTGAAGGACCAGAGAGACATGAGAGAGACCAGAGTGAAGGACCAGAGAGAGAGACATGAGAGAGACCAGAGTGAAGGACCAGAGAGACATGAGAGAGACCAGAGTGAAGGACCAGAGAGAGACCAGAGTAAGACCAGAGAGAGAGATCACATAGAGACCAGAGAGAGACCTCAGGGACCAGAAAGACCATAAAAAGTGAGTGTCTCTTGCTGTAACAGTGTGTGCGTCTCCATGCTGACGCTGTTTGGCCTTCTCCCCGCGGTGCTTCCTGGAGACACATGCTCGGAGTGAAAACCCGCACATGTGACAGAGCATCCGCAGATGAGAAGCAGCTGACCCGCTCTGAGCCCTGTCATTACAATCATTAGGGCCATTTTTATTTTTTTTTGCCTCTAAAGGACGGAGCTGGAGGCCCCTAATCCAAGGCTCCTCACCTGGCATGTTTACAGCTGCTGTGGGGGCGGAGGGCGGAAAGGGCAGTGGGTTTGTGGCCAGGGCCGGTTCGTTTCGCAGTCTGACACTGGGGCTATGCACACATAGGCGTGATTACATGTGCCACTGCTCCATGTCGAAGAACAAAGCCGAGGATTTGCGTTTGACAGAAGTTAAGTGGCCCCGACTGAAATGTTTACTATCTCACCAACGACATTAGCGTTCTACAGCTACAGCTAGTTTGTCAGGAGGACGTCGACTGAAAAATGATTAGAAAAAATAACACATAATACGCTAAATCTGCAGCTGTGAGTTTAAATCTGTAAAACCCTCATACTTTATCGAACCACCTGAAGTCACGACTGCTGAAGAGAGAGACACCAGAGATATAACGCCTGTTGGTGGTAGGTCTGAGACCAGAGAGAGACTAGAGAGAGACCAGAGAGAGACCAGAGAGAGACCAGAGAGAGACCAGAGAGAGACCAGAGAGAGACTAGAGAGAGACTAGAGAGAGACCAGAGAGAGACTAGCGAGAGACCAGAGAGAGACTAGAGAGAGACCAGAGAGAGACTAGAGAGAGACTAGAGAGAGACTAGAGAGAGACTAGAGAGAGACCAGAGAGAGACTAGAGAGAGACCAGAGAGAGACCAGAGAGAGACTAGAGAGAGACCAGAGAGAGACTAGAGAGAGACCAGAGAGAGACTAGAGAGAGACCAGAGAGAGACCAGAGAGAGACCAGAGAGAGACTAGAGAGACCAGAGAGAGACCAGAGAGAGACTAGAGAGAGACTAGAGAGAGACCAGAGAGAGACTAGAGAGAGACCAGAGAGAGACCAGAGAGAGACTAGAGGGAGACCAGAGAGAGACTAGAGAGAGACCAGAGAGAGACTAGAGAGAGACCAGAGAGAGACTAGAGAGAGACCAGAGAGAGACTAGAGAGAGACTAGAGAGAGACTAGAGAGAGACTAGAGAGAGACCAGAGAGAGACCAGAGAGAGACCAGAGAGAGACCAGAGACCAGAGAGAGACTAGCGAGAGACCAGAGAGAGACCAGAGAGAGACTAGAGAGAGACCAGAGAGAGACCAGAGAGAGACTAGAGGGAGACCAGAGAGAGACTAGAGAGAGACCAGAGAGAGACTAGAGAGAGACCAGAGAGAGACTAGAGAGAGACCAGAGAGAGACTAGAGAGAGACTAGAGAGAGACTAGAGAGAGACCAGAGAGAGACCAGAGAGAGACTAGCGAGAGACCAGAGAGAGACCAGAGACCAGAGAGAGACTAGCGAGAGGACGAGAGAGAGACAAGAGAGAGACTAGAGAGAGACCAGAGAGAGACCAGAGAGAGACTAGAGAGAGACCAGAGAGAGACTAGCGAGAGACCAGAGAGAGACTAGAGAGAGACCAGAGAGAGACTAGAGAGACCAGAGAGAGACCAGAGAGAGACCAGAGAGAGACTAGAGAGAGGCCAGAGAGAGACTAGAGAGAGACCAGAGAGAGACCAGAGAGAGACTAGAGGGAGACCAGAGAGAGACTAGAGAGAGACCAGAGAGAGACTAGAGAGAGACCAGAGAGAGACTAGAGAGAGACCAGAGAGAGACTAGAGAGAGACTAGAGAGAGACTAGAGAGAGACTAGAGAGAGACTAGAGAGAGACCAGAGAGAGACCAGAGAGAGACTAGCGAGAGACCAGAGAGAGACCAGAGAGAGACCAGAGAGAGACCAGAGAGAGACCAGAGAGAGACTAGAGAGAGACCAGAGAGAGACCAGAGAGAGACTAGCGAGAGACCAGAGAGAGACTAGCGAGAGACCAGAGAGAGACTAGCGAGAGACCAGAGAGAGACTAGCGAGAGACCAGAGAGAGACCAGAGAGAGACTAGCGAGAGACCAGAGAGAGACTAGAGAGAGACCAGAGAGAGACTAGAGAGAGACTAGAGAGAGACCAGAGAGAGACCAGAGAGAGACCAGAGAGAGACCAGAGAGAGACTAGAGAGAGACCAGAGAGAGACCAGAGAGAGACTAGCGAGAGACCAGAGAGAGACCAGAGAGAGACTAGCGAGAGACCAGAGAGAGACTAGAGAGAGACCAGAGAGAGACCAGAGAGAGACCAGAGAGAGACTAGAGAGAGACTAGCGAGAGACCAGAGAGAGACTAGCGAGAGACCAGAGAGAGACTAGAGAGAGACCAGAGAGAGACTAGAGAGAGACCAGAAAGAGACACCAGAGATATCAAACCTGTTGTAGGTTTGAGTGCTGCTGCAGCTGTCAAAAGCCATGCATACACTGTAAAATACAGCTGCAGAGAAGACAGAGGGGCAGGAGCAGGACTGAGGGTTACGGGTAATTGTAAAGTGCTTTGTGACTCTGGTCTGTGAAAGGCGCTACATAAATAAAGATTACCACAGGAAGATGGCTGCTACATCACTGATGCCACAGTTTTGGTGATTCAGTGTTAAGTGTCTTGCCCAAGGACACAACGACAGCAGTGGGAGCAGTTGGAGTAGGTCCCAATGTAGGCTCAATGTAGAACCCACAACCTTCCAGCCCGAGGCCCAATGCTCTACCAACTGAGCTACTGTCTCCAATGTAAAATCTCCAACTTAAGCATAATGAACAAGCAAGAATGACGTATAATTAATCACAATATTAAGGTCTAGACCCACAGTTTGACAAACACAGGCACCGGGGTCCATCCACAGCCTCTGCGGAGCTCCAGCCCCACGTGGAGAGCCCTCTGTGGGCCGAGCGGAGGTGACGGGGAGGTCAGCCTGTCTGACTTCGAGCACAATCCCCCAGTGGCCCGCCCCAGCCGTCCCCCTGGCATGTGTAACAGGACCTGCCCAGGCCTCTCTCACACCACTGGCCGGCCCCTCACTCTCCCTCTGGCCGGGGTATAAATAGAAAGGCCGTGCTTTCTGCTTTATGCCCTGAAGAGGATCCGGCTACATACAGACACCAACAGCCTCTTCCAAATGTCTCCAACTCTTTTAGTATAAGGTCTCCTTTAAGTTTGACCAGACTTGTCCAGGGGCAGAGATCCCGCACTGTGAAGCTGGTTTTGAATGGTTTCTGGCTGTTCTGACTTTGAGAATGAGGTAAATTGATTTGCGTTTGACAGAAATTAAACTGGGTGAATGACTAAATGTTTCTTATATATCTTTCCAACAACATTACACTGCAAAAAGTAATGAAAAATAAGTTAAAAATGGCTCAAATTTGGCAAAATGCATTCTAATTTTAGCACATTGTGGCTGTCTTAAAACAAATAGAGAGATTGATACAGAGCAGCAGACACACATCCTTCCACAAAAACCAAGAAATACATCATTTTAAAAGTCACTGATAATAGTAATAACGTGCGACATCACTTCAAGTCACAGCAGCAGAGGTGGTGTAGCCGCTGGTTCCTCTGGTTCCTCTGGTTCCTCTGGTTGATGTTTGCAGCTTGGTTTTGACCATTTTCTCTGCTCTGGTTCAGAGTGAAATTCCAAGTGCTTGATAATCACTTCTAGCATTCCTCCAGTGGATTTCTGCTTGGTCTGTTTGGTTGGGACCATCGTCTCTGCTCTGGTCTCAGTGTAAAACCATGAACACTGTACTGCAGAAACATTTACAGCCTTTTCTAGATAGATAGATACTTTATTGATCCTCTGGAGGAGAAATTCACGATGCTGTGCTTGTCGAGTTGTTGTTTATACTGTTGCCTGTGTGTTTGTGTGTTTCTATCTGCCTTAGGACGGATACAATTTAGCTTTTGTGTTTATTTCAGATAAATACATAAATAAATGGAGAAAAAACGTCTGTAAAAAGCAAAACAACTGAGCTGCGTATAGGACTCAGGCGCAGTGAAAAGTGACCTCCGTGCACAGGCCCCAGCTCACGTTACATGGTCCTGGTCCCGTGTCGTACCATCAGAGCGGGCTGCTGGTATCGACCCTCCTCAGCTCTGTAGCACTTAAGCCTCAAAAGAGATTAGATTAAAGTGGCCACACGTGTCTCGGGCCAGGCCAGGCCAGGCCAGTTTATTTGTTTACAGTTCAGCTCATGCACGCGGCAACGCAAAGTGAAAAAACAAAACAAGAAACAAACAAAAAGATTATAAAAATATATGAAAGTCATGAATAATCACAGTGCATTAAAAAGAGAGAACAGAACTGTCTTTAATCTGGATTAGCACAACGTCAGATTTACTTTTGTTGTGGGAGAAGTGAGAATGTGTGGAGTTTGCATGTTCTCCTCGTGTCTGCGTAAGTTTCCTCCGGGTGTTTCGATTTCCGGGTTCTACTGTAGGCTACTCTACTCTACTCTACTGTAGGCTACTCTACTCTGCTCTACTGTAGGCTACTCTACTCTGCTCTACTGTAGGCTACTCTACTCTGCTCTACTGTAGGCTACTCTACTCTGCTCTACTGTAGACTACTCTACTCTGCTCTACTGTAGGCTACTCTACTCTGCTCTACTGTAGGCTACTCTACTCTGCTCTACTGTAGGCTACTCTACTCTGCTCTACTGTAGGCTACTCTACTCTGCTCTACTCTGCTCTACTGTTGGCTACTCTGCTACTCTACTCTACTGTAGGCTACTCTACTCTGCTCTACTGTAGGCTTCTCTACTCTGCTCTACTCTGCTCTACTGTTGGCTACTCTGCTACTCTACTCTACTGTAGGCTACTCTACTCTGCTCTACTCTACTCTACTGTTGGCTACTCTGCTACTCTACTCTACTGTAGGCTACTCTACTCTGCTCTACTCTACTCTACTGTTGGCTACTCTGCTACTCTACTCTACTGTAGGCTTCTCTACTCTACTCTACTGTTGGCTACTCTACTCTACTGTTGGCTACTCTGCTACTCTACTCTACTGTAGGCTACTCTACTCTACTGTAGACTACTTTACTCTACTCTACTGTAGACTACTCTACTCTGCTCTACTGTAGGCTTCTCTACTCTACTCTACTGTAGACTACTCTACTCTGCTCTACTGTTGGCTACTCTACTCTACTCTACTCTACTGTAGACTACTCTACTCTGCTCTACTGTTGGCCACTCTACTCTACTCTACTGTAGACTACTCTACTCTGCTCTACTGTAGGCTACTCTACTCTACTGTTGGCTACTCTACTCTACTGTAGGCTACTCTGCTCTACTGTAGGCTACTCTACTCTGCTCAACTGTAGGCTACTCTACTCTGCTCTACTGTAGGCTACTCTACTCTGCTCTACTGTAGGCTACTCTACTCTGCTCAACTCTAGGCTACTCTACTCTGCTCTACTGTTGGCTACTCTACTCTACTCTACCCTGATAGTGAGTTTTTCCCATGTTTAACTAGAGCCAGAACCTGATTGCTCCCGGTTCTATCAATTCAATATATTTTTCTACATCCCTAAATCAAACCGACATCTCTTCTCGGACGACTTCACAACATTGTCGATTCGCCAACACAGATCAGAAAATCAATGCAATGAAAACAACCACATAGAGACATAGGTTCGTAACGGGCAGATGACCAATGTCCATAAATATTAATAAACGTCCATAAATGTCTGTAGATTTCCATAAATGTCCTTAAATGTCTCAGCCAGGTTGAATCAGAAAGACTTGATGAAAGACGGGTCCTGGCCTTTATCCCCTTTCATGGCATTTACACTAATCAGAGTTACTCCTACATAAACACGTATTTGGCAAAAATCGGCCAGGCTACAAGCACAATATTGTCGTGAATAAGTCCATAGATTGGGCTCCGTCCTGGGACCATGTGGGCGCGGCCTGGAGCTGCTGTACCAGTGCGGTTTCTCTTGGCGCACGTTGAAAGCTGCCGTCCTGTTGGCGGTGAACGCGCCGGCGGTCAGGAGCCCAGAGACATCTACTCTGTGAGATTGAAGTGTGTCCAGTCAGCAGAGAGAGAGAGCTCAGCGGCATTGACCTTAGCTTCAGACGCACAACGAGCAGCTTCTACACAACAGCAACACACTTTCTCCCAGACGTGAGCGCCGGTCTCTGCTGACATGTGGACGTTGTCATATTGGTGACACATGTAACAGTATACAGATGGACAATGCTAACACAGACTGTATACAGATGGACAATGCTAACATAAGCTGTATACAAATGGACAAATCCAGATGTGACCAAATAAGGATTGACCAATCAGATGCCTTCGTCTGCGGGAGAAACTCCAACTTGCTTTAGCAACCACCTTAGCAACACGTTTGCTTGTGTTATGACGCAAAGCTATCATTGTCAGAGAAAATGTCCATATAAGGAAATTGGCTCCAACTCGGTTTCTTTTGCATAAAGGCGAAGACTAGATACACCACTTTACTGCCCTGCATTGTCATCAAGCTTTCACATCGTGCAGCAACCCTCCTCCTCCCCATCACCGCCTCATCAGCCAGACCAGCTCTTCAACCCTTCTCCTTAGCTCCCACCACTAGGGTCTAGGCCCCGGGGGATTTTACCTCAGGATCTCTAGTTCCATTTCCCCTTCTGCGTTCATCATTCATGGCTCTGTCGAGGTCCAAGCGACAAATCACAACCGCATCTCATCGACAGCATGTACTAAATATCATTCTTGTAAATAACGTCTTATGATCTAATTCATGTAGTAGTAGATTACGACGCCAACCAATAAATGCCAGATTTCAACCCAAAATATCAAGGCGTCAGTAAGGCTTCATTTAGCTTATTTACTCCAATATTATTTTATGTGTATTGAATGTTTTCGGGACTTGTATTGAAAAAATGTGTTGATCGCTTTCACAGTGACACTTGTACTTTTTGAGCTTGTTTTTAACCTATACACCACAAAAATAAAAAAGTCATAAATTGCTCAACTTTGGCAAAATGTATCTGAATCGAAGTATATTTTGCCAGTGGGACAAGAAAAATGATCTTGTTTAAAAAAGTATATATAAGAAATGTCTCTCTTGGAATGAGAAAATAAAGCCACAGTTCTTGAAAAAAGTCTAAATGCAAACTTGTTCTAAGACAGTCAGAATGTACTCAAACTAAGATCAAAAACACAATTATTGGCTCATATTTTATCGTGTACGTTTAGCTTGTTTTATATCTGTCCTTTTCAGCCATTTCTTTTTGTCTGGTGCACACTGGGGACTTTTGCGCACGTATTCCAATGAGGTTTTACTGCAAATATCAAATAATCCGAATCCGCACCATTAGGCCCGAGCGGAGTCTTGCTTGTGCAGTGTGGTTCTGGTGTGCGGCTGCTTCTGTGGTCCGCTCCCGTCAGCGTTGCCTGTGTTGAATAATGCCCGAGGCCCCGGGACCCCCCCCAGCGAGGCCACACAGAGATATGGGGAGTTACGGCTCAATCCGAAGCACGCCCCGTTCTTCTTCTGCCGCATTCTCTCAAAGGCCCGTAGGAACAACAGCTCACCTCAAACGACTCCACACCGAGAACACATATATGCAGAAACTGGGACGGCGTGTTGGAAGATGGGGGTTCGAATCCAGCTCTCGGCGTCAAATGTATTGGTTCATGGGTTGGTGTTTGAATGTGGGGTTGGTTTCTTGATGTGAAATTCTCGGAGCGGCTTAAAAAAAACGGTAGAAAAGCAGTCTACAGCGTGGACCCTCGCTTTTTTCATGCAACTGCTTTTATAAAATGACAGTAAAATGTGTGTGCACCGAAGTGATTAGTTTAGAGGGCTCTTGGACTCTCTCTCTGGGGTCTCTCGTTGGTCTCTCCCTGGTCTCTCTCTCGGGTCTTTCTCTGGTCCCTCACTCTGGTCTCTCTTGTTGCCCTCTGGTCTCTCTCTGGTCTCTCTCTCGGGTCTCTCTCTGGTCCCTCACTCTGGTCTCTCTGGTCTCTCTCTGGTCTCTTTCTCAGGTCCCTCTCTGGTCTGTCTCTCCAGTATCTCTCGTTGGTCTCTCTCTGGACTTTCTCTCTGGTCTCTCTCTCTAGTCTCTCTCTTGTCTCTCTCTGGTCTCTTGTTTGTCTCTGGTCTCTCCCTCTAGTCTCCCTCTGGTCTCTCTCTCTGGTCTCTCTCTCTAGTCTCTCTCTCTGGTCTCTCTCTCTAGTCTCTCTCTTGTCTCTCTCTGGTCTCTCTCTGGTCTCTGGTCTCTCCCTTTAGTCTCCCTCTGGTCTCTCTCTCTGGTCTCTCTCTCTAGTCTCTCTCTAGTCTCCCTCTTGTCTCTCTCTGCTCTCTGGTCTCTCTCACATGTGACCATTTAGAGCAGTGGTGTCAAACCGGTTCCTGTAAGAACTGCTGTGTCTGCAGGTTTTCATTCCAACGAAGCAGGAGCCCACCAAACTCCACCCATCTCCTCAAAAGTCTCAAGTTTGGACTGGACTCACCTGTGTGTGCTCCAGCTTGGTCAGAATGAAAATCTGCAGCCACACTCTTTGACTCTTTGACTGCTTGACACCCAGATTCAAGTACTCAAAAATACTTCAAACTATTCCTCTCTTTTTAAAGCATTTTTCATACTCACAATACTATCTTTACATTTCTTACCGGGAGAGATACGAGGACTTTGGAATTGTTGATGAATATTATAAAATACCAGATAGATACAGTATAGTGAGAAGGCCGTGTGTTTACGTGACTGTGGCTGTGTTTGCAGGTGCGGCCGATGGTGTCCAGGACCAGGTGACCTCCTCTCATGGTGCAGACCTCCAGCGGCTGGTGCCGCTCGCTTTAAAGCTGAGATAGAAACCATGTCTTAGCTTTGAGCCCCATTTCCACCAGTCCTACTCGACTCGACTCGACTCTACCTGGTTACGTTTCCATTAGGCTTCATTAACTGGTGCTGTATCCTAGCAAAAGAACAGTAACAAACCAGTAAAGTGGAGACAAGTAGAGTAGAGTAAAGTAGAGTAGAGTAGAGTAGAGTAGAGTAGAGTAGAGTAGAGTAGAGTAGAGTAGAGTAGGGTAGGGTAGAGTAGAGTAGAGTAGAGTAGAGTAGAGTAGAGTAGAGTAGAGTAGGGTAGAGTAGAGTAGAGTAGAGTAGAGTAGAGTAGAGTAGAGTAGAGTAGAGTAGAGTAGAGTAGAGTAGAGTAGAGTAGAAAAGGGTAGAGTAGAATAGAGTAGAGTAGGGCAGAGTAGAGTAGAGTAGAGTAGAGTAGGGTAGAGTAGAGTAGAGTAGAGTAGGGTAGAGTAGGTTAGAGTAGGGTAGGGTAGATACAGTAGGGTAGGGTAGAGTATAGTAGAGTAGAGTAGAGTAGAGTAGAGTAGAGTAGGGTAGGGTAGGGTAGGGTAGGGTAGGGTAGAGTAGAGTAGAGTAGAGTAGAGTAGAGTAGAGTAGAGTAGAGTAGAGTAGATTAGGGTAGAGTAGATTAGTGTAGGGTAGAGTAGAGTAGAGTAGAGTAGAGTAAAGTAGAGTAGAGTAGAGTAGATTAGGGTAGGGTAGAGTAGAGTAGAGTAGAGTAGAGTAAAGTAGAGTAGAGTAGAGTAGAGTAAAGTAGAGTAGAGTAGAGTAGATTAGGGTAGGGTAGAGTAGAGTAGAGTAGAGTAAAGTAGAGTAGAGTAGAGTAAAGTAGAGTAGAGTAGAGTAGATTAGGGTAGGGTAGAGTAGAGTAGAGTAGAGTAAAGTAGAGTAGAGTAGAGTAGAGTAAAGTAGAGTAGAGTAGAGTAGATTAGGGTAGGGTAGAGTAGAGTAGAGTAGAGTAGATTAGGGTAGGGTAGAGTAGAGTAGAGTAGAGTAAAGTAGAGTAGAGTAGAGTAGAGTAAAGTAGAGTAGAGTAGAGTAGATTAGGGTAGGGTAGAGTAGAGTAGAGTAGAGTAGATTAGGGTAGGGTAGAGTAGAGTAGAGTAGAGTAAAGTAGAGTAGAGTAGAGTAAAGTAGAGTAGAGTAGAGTAGATTAGGGTAGGGTAGAGTAGAGTAGAGTAGAGTAGAGTAGAGTAGAGTAGAGTAGAGTAAAGTAGAGTAGAGTAGAGTAGATTAGGGTAGGGTAGAGTAGAGTAGAGTAGAGTAGATTAGGGTAGGGTAGAGTAGAGTAGAGTAGAGTAAAGTAGAGTAGAGTAGAGTAGAGTAAAGTAGAGTAGAGTAGAGTAGATTAGGGTAGGGTAGAGTAGAGTAAAGTAGAGTAGAGTAGATTAGGGTAGGGTAGAGTAGAGTAGGCCTGTTCATCTTTGCCACAGAGCGTCCTCAGAGTAGTAGAGTAGATAAACTGCTGCAGTATTTTTAGCACATTTGAATATTATGGAAAGTGAGGCTCTGCTGTTTGTTTAGAAACACATGCATTTGAATCTCAGAGTGAACCCTCTGACCCGGGGCAGGCTGCTCCTCCTGCTCCTTCTGTTCCTCCTCCTGCTTCTCCTGCTCCTCCTGCTGCTCCTCCTGCTGTCTTTGCTCAGAGCAGCGTGGGCTTTGTCTTGTCTTTCCTTGTCTTTCCGTTTCAATGAGGACAAGAGTGGAGCTGAGTGAGAGCAGAGGAGGAGAAGAGGAGGCGGAGGAGGAGGAAGAGGTAGAGGAGGAAGAGAATAAAGTATAGTAGGAGTGAGTAGAGTAGGGCAGAGGGAGAAGAGAGAGAGGAGGCAGAGGAGAGAGAGAAGGCAGGCAGAGGAGGAGGCGAACGAGGCAGAGGAGGCAGTGGGGACAGAGGAGGAGAAGGAGGAGGTAGTGAAGACAGAGGGGGCAAAGGAAGCAGAGGAAGAGGCGGAGGAGGCAGAGGAGGCAGGGGAAGCAGAGGAGGCGGAGGTGGCAGAGGAGGCAGGGGAAGCAGAGGAGGCGGAGGTGGCAGAGGAGGCAGGGGAAGCAGAGGAGGCAGGGGAAGCAGAGGAGGCGGAGGTGGCAGAGGAGGCAGGGGAAGCAGAGGAGGCGGAGGTGGCAGAGGAGGCAGAGGAGGCAGAGGAGGCAGAGGAGGCAGAGGAGGCAGAGGAGGTAGAGGAGGCGGAGGTGGCAGAGGAGGCAGAGGAGGCAGAGGAGGCGGAGGAGGCAGGGGAAGCAGAGGAGGCAGAGGAGGTAGAGGAGGCGGAGGGGTCAGAGGAGGAGGCGGAAGAGGAGGCAGCAGAGGAGGATGAGGCAGTGGAAGCAGAGGAGACGGAGGTGGCAGAGGAGGAGGCGGAGGAACTGGAGGAGGCGGAGGAGGAGGATACAGCTGGTCACTGTCCTTCGGGGTGAGGTAGTAGGTTGTATAGTTGTAGGGTCGTACCCTCCCAGTCACAGAACTATACAACTTACTGTCTTTCCTGAAGCGGCTGTAATGGCACCGAGACCGGAACGTTCTACAGAGACCGGAACGTTCCACAGAGACCGGAACGTTCCACAGAGACCGGAACGTTCTACAGAGACCGGAACGTTCTACAGAGACCGGAACGTTCTACAGAGACCGGAACGTTCCACAGAGACCGGAACGTTCCACAGAGACCGGAACGTTCAGAGACCGGAGCGTTCTACAGAAGCGTCTGTGCAGAGACCGGAACGTTCTACAGCGGCGTCAGACGCAGACGCTGTGAGTCTGAGTGAACGACGTGACGCAGAATAAAGCATGTGTATTTTCAATGGAGGAGCCTGTGAGTCCTACACAACTTTCTCCGTTCCTTCTGACCTACCTACATCCTACCCACCTACCTACCTTCTTCCTTGCTTCCTACCTACCTCCTTTTCCTTCCTTCGTTCCTTCCTTTCTACCTTCTTACCTACTTACTTAGTTACCTACCTACTTTCTTCTTTCCTTATTTCCTTCCTTACTATCTACCTACCTATCCTCTTACCTACTGACTTATTCACTGACTGACTGACTTGTACATGTGTGTAAAGTGTGTATTTTGTGGCCGTGTGGTGGGTCTGAGTCTGTGATGCTCGTACGGGGTGAGGTAGTAGGTTGTGTGGTTTCAGGGCAGTGATTTTGCCCGATAAGGAGATAACTATACAACCTACTGCCTTCCCTGAAGGGCAGCAATCCTTCAACAAACCCCACTGTCCTGCGTCTGTGTATGCACCTGTGTCTGCGTCTGTGTCTGTGTCCTCACCTGACACCTATGTCTGTGTCTGCATCTGTGTATGCGTCTGTGTCTGCTTCTGTGTCTGCGCGTGCGTCTGTGTCTGTGTGCGCAACTGCCACCTATGTCTGTGTCTGCCTCTGTGTCTGCGCCTGTGTCTGCCTCTGTGTCTGCGCCTGTGTCTGTGTCTGCGTCTGTGCCTTTGTCTGCGCCTGTGTCTGCGTCTGCACCTGTGTCTGCGTCTGCGCCTGTGTCTGCGTCTGTGTCTCTGTCTGTGTCTGCCTCTGTGTCTGTGTCTGCCTCTGTGTCTGCCTCTGTGTCTGCGCCTGTGTCTGCGCCTGTGTCTGCCTCTGTGTCTGCGCCTGTGTCTGCGTCTGTGTCTGCGCCTGTGTCTGCCTCTGTGTCTGCGCCTGCGTCTGTGTCTGCGCCTGTGTCTGCCTCTGTGTCTGCGCCTGTGTCTGCGCCTGCGTCTGTGTCTGCGCCTGTGTCTGCCTCTGTGTCTGCGCCTGTGTCTGTGTCTGCGTCTGTGTCTGCGTCTGTGTCTGCGCCTGTGTCTGCGTCTGTGTCTGCGCCTGTGTCTGCGTCTGTGTCTGCGCCTGTGTCTGCCTCTGTGTCTGCCTCTGTGTCTACGTCTGTGTCTGCGTCTGTGTCTGCGCAGGCCTGTGTCTGCCTCTGTGTCTGCCTCTGTGTCTGCGTCTGTGTCTGCCTCTGTGTCTGCGCCTGTGTCTGCCTCTGTGTCTGCCTCTGTGTCTGCGTCTGTGTCTGCCTCTGTGTCTGCGCCTGTGTCTGCGCCTGTGTCTGCGTCTGCACCTGTATCTGCGTCTGCGCCTGTGTCTGCGTCTGTGTCTCTGTCTGTGTCTGCCTCTGTGTCTGTGTCTGCCTCTGTGTCTGCCTCTGTGTCTGCGCCTGTGTCTGCGTCTGTGTCTGCGCCTGTGTCTGCCTCTGTGTCTGCGCCTGTGTCTGCGTCTGCGTCTGTGTCTGCGCCTGTGTCTGCCTCTGTGTCTGCGCCTGCGTCTGTGTCTGCGCCTGAATCTGCCTCTGTGTCTGCGCCTGAATCTGCCTCTGTGTCTGCGCCTGTGTCTGCCTCTGTGTCTGCGCCTGTGTCTGCGTCTGTGTCTGCGTCTGTGTCTGCGCCTGTGTCTGCCTCTGTGTCTGCGCCTGTGTCTGCGTCTGTGTCTGCGCCTGTGTCTGCCTCTGTGTCTGCGCCTGTGTCTACGTCTGTGTCTGCGTCTGTGTCTGCGCAGGCCTGTGTCTGCCTCTGTGTCTGCCTCTGTGTCTGCGTCTGTGTCTGCCTCTGTGTCTGCGCCTGTGTCTGCCTTTGTGTCTGCGTCTGTGTCTGCCTCTGTGTCTGCGCCTGTGTCTGCGTCTGTGTCTGCCTCTGTGTCTGCGCCTGTGTCTGCCTCTGTGTCTGCCTCTGTGTCTGCGTCTGTGTCTGCCTCTGTGTCTGCGCCTGTGTCTGCCTCTGTGTCTGCCTCTGTGTCTGTGTCTGCGCCTGTGTCTGCCTCTGTGTCTGCGCCTGTGTCTGCCTCTGTGTCTGCCTCTGTGTCTGTGTCTGCGCCTGTGTCTGCCTCTGTGTCTGCTCCTGTGTCTGCCTCTGTGTCTGCCTCTGTGTCTGCGTCTGTGTCTGCCTCTGTGTCTCTGTCTGTGTCTCCGTCTGTGTCTCCGTCTGTGTCTCTGTCTGTGTCTGCGCCTGTGTCTGCCTCTGTGTCTGTGTCTGCGCCTGTGTCTGCCTCTGTGTCTGTGTCTGCCTCTGTGTCTGCCTCTGTGTCTGCGCCTGTGTCTGCGTCTGTGTCTGCCTCTGTGTCTGCGTCTGTGTCTGCCTCTGTGTCTCCGTCTGTGTCTCCGTCTGTGTCTCTGTCTGTGTCTGCGCCTGTGTCTGCCTCTGTGTCTGCGCCTGTGTCTGCCTCTGTGTCTCCGTCTGTGTCTCTGTCTGTGTCTGCGCCTGTGTCTGCCTCTGTGTCTGCCTCTGTGTCTGCGCCTGTGTCTGCCTCTGTGTCTGCGCCTGTGTCTGCCTCTGTGTCTCCGTCTGTGTCTGCCTCTGTGTCTGCGCCTGTGTCTGCGCCTGTGTCTGCCTCTGTGTCTGTGTCTGCGTCTGCGCCTGTGTCTGTGGAGGTGAGATCAACAGACAAACACATTCTTGTATGTTTTCTGAACAATAAAAATAAATATATTTTGACATTTTCTGAAGTCTGTGTTTTATTGTTGCTCCTGGTTTGGTTTAATGTTTATACTTTAATGTAAACACTTCTTTATTATGCTAACGCTAGAGATTTTATACTAGCTACTTTATCATGCTAAAGAAGCTAAAGTCAGAGATGCCTATTGTTAGTATTAGATAGCAATATGGCCTACGTGCAGGACTGTACAAGGACTCTACAAGGACTCCATGTTATGACTATGATGTGACTGTCTCTTTGTGACACGTATGTCTTTCGATGTGTGACGTGACAATGACTATATAAACTGTGTATTGCCTTTATTCTGTCTGAGAAAAAGAAACAGAGTAAACTAGTGGAACTTGAGAGAAACTTAAATAAACTTCCAGAGTTTGGCACACCACGATCCGTCTCTGTCTGCTTAAATCCTAACAGATTTGGTGGAGAATGCGCGGCTCGGTTTGTGCCATTCTCTGGATTGTTTTGGGGGAGTTTTGCTCTGTTTCTTTTCCTCTGCGTGAGAGATCGGCATGCTGTGTCTGGGAGCGGAGATTCCAGCAGGCTGGAAGAGCTGTTCCTGGATGCTTCTTGTCGCTTCTGTCACTTTTGTTTTTTAAATTGAAGATTCCGACGCGGAAAAGAGTTGGCAGACCTCTCGGACAGCCCGTGCGCACCTCTTTGACAAGAATAAGGTAAGCAGACACCTTTTTAAATGTAAAGTCTGCATAATTGGATACTAGCTAAATTTGGGTGTGTTTTTGAGGTCTGTCGAACTCTCTAAATTGTGTTCAAATAAGTGTTGGCCATTAAAGTGAATAGGATCCATAAAGTGAAAAGTGTTGGCCATTAAAGTGAGGATCCATAAAGTGAAAAGTGTTGCATTAAAGTGAGGATCCATAAGTGAAAAGTGTTGGCCATTAAAGTGAGGATCCATAAAGTGAAAAGTGTTGGCCATTAAAGTGAGGATCCATAAGTGAAAAGTGTTGGCCATTAAAGTGAGGATCCATAAGTGAAACCATGGTGTAAACATAAAAGTTATTATAAAAAGGGAAACGTGTTAAGGAGGCCTTTGTTACAAAAGCTTTGAAATTGACGAATTTCAGGCTGATAAATGACAAAAGTAAAGAAGCAACAATATTTCAGTGATCACAGAAAAAGGGAGTTTTTGTTTTTTGGAGTGAACAGAGTTCACCGGAGAATACAGAGTTTTATCTAAAGTTGAGCTATGAGAGCTTTCGTGAGTTATTTACATTTTTTGCCGAGTTTTATCTACAGTTAAGCTATGAGAGGGCTGTATCCAACAGTTGTTTTTGTTTTTTAGAAAGAGATTTTAAGTTTAAATTAGTTTGCTACCTCGATAAAATAGAAGCGTAAACGTCAAAGACAAGAGTGCCTTTTGTTACAAGTGTGGAAAGTGATCACTTCTAGATTTGGATGACAAAAGTATAAAGAACAACATCAGTTATATTCGCTTAACAAAGTAATCTTGAAAGTTATTCTTCTGTATCTTTCTGCCTGTGTGTGCGCGTCTGTGTGAAAGGAACCCCCCGCCCTCGCTGCTGCTGAGCTGCTGCTCTGATTTAAAGGGGAGCTACTGCTTTAGGAATTTGGCTTTTCATAGTAGTTATTCCGTTAAATTTGCTAAATTTGCCATTTGAACATTGTGTTAGACACAGTTAAACGTTTTTAAACACCATTAGGGAATAGAAGTTTTGAATTAGTATGTTTTTGAAACCCAAAGATTAGTACAAAAAGCTTTGCTTTTCTTTTTAAATCTGCTGCTTATTTTGTGAGTCCATTATTGTATCTCTGATATATTTCATAGCTGTTTGTGAGAATTTTTTCATGTATTTTTATTTTAGTTACAAAAGCCGTTTTTCAAACATTTAAATTAGAATCTGTTAAAAGTGATTAATGATTGTAGACTTCGTCTAAAAAAGAAAGAGAGAATTAGGCTGTAAAAGTATTATATTATTAAGTTAAACTACCCAATTCACCCAATTCACATTCAAGTGGTGACTTTTGTTTTTGTTTTGACTATGCACCTGACCTTCCTCCTGCTGCAGATGCACGCAGCACAGGAGCCTGGCTCTAAAATGTGCTCCAATTCATACTGACTTCATTTGAAAAATGCTGCAATTATTTTAAATTAGTAAAATATATGCTGAGATAAATGCACAGATAATTAAACACACAGTACAAAAGTACATAATACATATTTTAAAGTTTAAGAAGGTTTAAGAGATTTGAGTCTTGTTTTTTATATTGAGAGTTTCTGGTTTTAAATGTCATCATTAGTAAGAGAATAAGTAATCTTTATTTACATAGCGCTTGGGAAAACCCAGAGCGCTCAAATTGTTTTGACTTCAGAGAGAAAAACAATCTCATTCGCATACTGATATCTATTGTTTTTTGAATTGGCTGTTTCAAGGATTGTTTTTCAGACTCTGGCACACTGTGGGAGGGGTCACTGCTGGACACTGGACAGCGCAAAGCCCACCCAGCCACAGGTCACAGAGCTAAGAGCAAAGGGAAATGCCACCTCCTTGCCCCTCCCCCCACTACAGAAGTAAGTGGGAGTGAGACCGGGGCCATGAAAGAGAGGTATCTGGAGACGTGATGGGTGGAGCGTCAGGTAGAGACCTAGAGGGAGTTGAAAGTGTGTCCAGTTGGTTTGCATCACCACAGTGTGACCTTTGAGACCTACAGGTGGTTCGTGGAGTCTGGAGAGACAACCCCAAAATTCACATACACACACACACACACATACACACTCATACACTCACACATTCACATTTACATATAGATACATGAAAAAGTAGAACATGAGAAAAAGCATTTTAAAAGTTACTGTAAACACATATTTTTAATTGTCTATCACTTGAATCAGTATTTTTTGAGACCAGAAATGTTCATTTGAATTCTATATTGTCATGGACTTAATTGACGTCTGTCCTGACACTTTTGATTTGTTGATTTTGTACTGTGTGAAGTAATTACATTGATTAGGATTAGATCTGATAAAAACACAAATTAGAGAAGTAAACTGCGCTTGCTTTTGTCTGAGAGACATTAGCAACAGCATGAATAGAAATTGTGTTAAAGTAGAATCAAAGTGACTTAACCATAGAAAGTAACTATTGCATAACAAGCTGTGTACAGGAACTGTGACACTGCACCATTGACCAGAAGTGCATCGCAAATGACCTGATGTGCTTCAAGTGAAAAGACTGTATCTGGAGATCCTGATGTGCATCTGGAGAGACCAAAACCATGGCTTGGACCCTACTGATATCCAAGATGACATCTCTCGAAATATGACCTGACCTGATGACGACTGAGATTCACCCTCAGGGGACCTGAGGACCTGAGGATCTGAGAGACAAAAACTGGGGAGTGATGTTTATATTATTAAAATAATGCCATTGATGAGTGCTAAATGAGACAGATACTCATGATTCTTTCTTTTGTTTTTGTTTGTCCCTAGCTTCTGGACATCTGATGATCTATTGGACACAGCCATTTGCAGAACAAGAACCAGCCAATGAAAATCGTCTATTGCCGATGCTATTGCTACAACCAGAACCTGTGACCAAATGCAATATACATGTTAAGTATTCAGACATCTGACAGACAAAAACTTTGACTTTTTTAGTCTGGTAGACTGAGCAACTGCTAAAATATTTTAAAATGATAAAGTATGATTATTGTAGCGTTTTAGTAGATGTTAAATAGTAGTAAAAAAGTAGAATTGTCCTTCCTTTGATGTTCAGAAACACATTTCCACGTAAGAGTTAAAATAGTACCATACAATGTTATCCTTCTGATAGAGCAGCTAGAATATTAGAATCAGAGTTATTTTAGAGATATTAAAAGTGACAGAAGTCACAAACTAGAAATATGCCTTTGCTCAAGCTGCAGCCGAGCTTTGGAGTCACAATAGTGTAGAAATAGAAATAGATAAATGCATCAACCATAGATGCTTTCAAAAATAGAGATTATTTGTAGCCAGTGCTAATATCAAATGGTAAAGGGACCATTTCACAAACATTTACTTCAGAAGTAGATAAAGTTACTTACAGTTTTATGTAGTTTTATTAGATACTTGCCAAATTCACTTGTGTTCACACATCTGTGAATGTTGACAATGCAAAAAGTTCATGAGTGTAGCCAAGATTAATGTCTAGATCAATGAGATAGATTACATTTAAAAGCATTTTGATGCATTTGGGTATAGCCCACTGTCGATTTGTCAGCACAGATTAGAGAAACAAACACCATTGTAGAATAATAACTGACCCCAACCCCAAACCTGCTAAAATAGATTAGCTCTTGTAAGGATAATACTAATTTGATTAATGATGTACATTCATCCCAAACTGCCTGAGAGGAGGAAGTGACAGCACTTCCTGGTTCAACAAATGTATTTGGAAAACTGACCACTATAATAATGTTCATATTAACCATTTGTCTTACTGTGTTCAATGTATGTAGAATAGACAGAGCAAAATCCCACTGACACAAAGCCACTGATAATGAGAGTATAATACCACCACAGAGAGATTTATTAGATTAAAATGTATGTTTAAGAATATGGCTCAATAGAAGCAAATATGCAAACATATTTGTAAATAGATTAGAATAGTTTTAAACTATAGTAAATAGAGAGTAAAGTACACAGTCTAAGATTAGAAAGTGAAAATAATACAGTGAAATAAGTGAAGTGTAAACAATTAGCATTAGAATAATAGTAGAGTAATACAAGTTAAATTAGCTTCTAATTTGAGACTCAGCTCGTTTTTGTCTGTGTTTTGACTGAATCTGCTAAGTTCTTGTGTGTCCAATAGTGTTTGTTTGTTTTTATTTTTTCCCAGGATAGAGGATAAAATCCACTGATATTGATTTGATGATTATGAGTTTAATTCATACATTTTCTTTGTTTTTAATAATTTTTTAAAGTTTTTTTTTTGAATTTTTTTTTTCTTTTTCCACTTTATTGATTGATCAAATTGAGTGATCACATGTGATTATGTGATCAAAGGGGAGGGTGTTAGTATTAGATAGCAATATGGCCTACGTGCAGGACTGTACAAGGACTCTACAAGGACTCCATGTTATGACTATGATGTGACTGTCTCTTTGTGACACGTATGTCTTTCGATGTGTGACGTGACAATGACTATATAAACTGTGTACTGCCTTTATTCTGTCTGAGAGAAGGAAACAATGGAAACCACTGGAACTTGAGAGAAACTTAAATAAACTTCCAGAGTTTGGCGCACCACGATCCGTCTCTGTCTGCTAAATCCCTGACACAAGATTTGTCCCACCCTGACTGTGCCATTCACCAAACCTGAAACTGTGTCTGTCTCAACTCTACTCTCTACTCTACTCTACTCTACTCTACTCTACTCACCTCTACTCTACGCTACACTCTACTCTACACTCTACTCTACTCTACTCTACTCTACTCTACTCTACTACACGCTACTCTACTCTACTCTACACTCTACTCTACTCTACTCTACTCTACTCTACTCTACTCTACTCTACTCTACACTCTACTCTACTCTACTCTACTCTAATCTACATTCTACTCTACTTTACTCTACTCTACTCTACTCTACACTCTACTCTACACTCTACTCTACTCTACTCTACACTCTACTCTACTCTACTCTACTCTACTCTACACTCTACTCTACTCTACTCTACTCTAATCTACACTCTACTCTACTCTACTCTACACTCTACTCTACTCTACTCTACTCTACTCTAATCTACACTCTACTCTACTCTACTCTACACTCTACTCACCTCTACTCTACGCTACACTCTACTCTACACTCTACTACACTCTACTCTAATCTACTATACTCTACTCTAATCTACACTCTACTCTACTCTACTCTACACTCTACTCTCTACTCTACTCTACACTCTACTCTACTCTACTCTACTCTACACTCTACTCTACTCTACTCTAATATACACTCTACTCTACTCTACTCTACACTCTACTCTACTCTACTCTAATCTACACTCTACTCTACTCTACACTCTACTCTACTCTATGCTCTACTCTACTCTCTCCTCTCCTCTCCTCTCCATGGTGTGGTACATTACAATGTAGTATCTGGTTCCATTACTGGCAACCTACCCACAACAAACCAGTATACGGGGAAATTCATTGGTAACCATGGCTCCAGCAGCACTCTGGCCAATCACACAGCACTAGATAGAAACAGGGTCAAGCAGGTACTAAAAAAGTACCTGGCACCAGTTAAACAGGACCGGTGGAAAAACTCCCAGCAAGAGCAGAGTAGATTTGATGGAAACAGGGCTTTTGTGTCTCTCTGATTTGAGGTGTATAGTCAGTTTAAATGTAAAGTCTCTCAGATGAGCTGGATGGTGGACTGAGGAGTCTGGGCAGATTTGTTCAGACTGCTGCCTCTGAACCAGCTCCGGATGAAGCAAAAGAAAATGGATGGAACACACAGTCCAAAGAAAATGCACTGGTTGTATTTACATAAACCAAGTACAGATACTAATATTGCGTGTAAATGCGTGTGTGTGTGTGTGTATCTTTGAATGTATGCGTGTATGTTACTGTGTGTGTGTGTATGTGCATGTGTGTGTTTCTGTGTGTGTATGTGTATGTATGCGTGTGTTTCTGTGTGTGTGTGTGTGTATGCGTGTATGGGTTTCTGTGTGTGTGTATGTATGTATGCGTGTATGTGTTTCTCTGTGTGTGTGTTTTGTGTATTTCTGTGTGTGTGTGTATGTATACGTGTATGTGTTTCTGTGTGTGTGTGTGTGTGTGTGTGTGTGTGTATGTATACGTGTGTGCACTTGTTTTCAACTCCTGGTGGGTTCCATAACCTGAGATTCCACTCACGTCATGGGGACTGGTTTTACGTGGTGGGGCCCGAACACCGGACCCCACTGGTCCAAGCTTAATAATCAATGGGTAATGCTTTTCTAACGGTCCTTATGCAGAAAGAAGAAAAATGGGGGGCGAGTTTACAGCAAGAGACACTTCTGCCTCTACTGTTCAATGTCCTGCCACAAAATGTCCCGTCATTTGACTAGAAAACATGGAAATGAAAGTGACGTAGCCAGAGCATTGGCTCTACCTGTGAAATCTAAAGCACGTAAACTTCAGTTTGATTTGATCAGGAATAGTGGAAACCGTGAGCACAATTTTGAGGTTTTAAAGGCCGGCATTGGAACTTTAGTCCCAGCTAAACAGCCAAATTCCCCAGTTAAATCCAGTGAGTTTTTGCACTGTATAGACTGTGGGGCATTGCTTAAGCGAAAGTCGCTGTGGAGGCATGTGGCCAGGTGCCGGCTTTCACAGAAAGATGCCCAGGCTAAACCAGGTAGAAGTAGGGTCCAGTCCCTCTGCTCCCTAGCCCAGCCTGTACCGGAGGGCATCAGCAAAAAGCTGTGGTCTTTAATTTCGGCAATGCATCAGGATGAGGTCACGGGTGTTGTCAAAGCAGAAAAGGGGATTCTGAGACTCGGAGAGCACCTGTACTTAAAACACGGGCATGATAAGACTAAGCATGATTACATTAGGCAGAAAATGAGAGAAGTCGGTAGGTTAATTAACGAAGCAAAAACCGCAGGGAAACTGAAAACAATTAAGGATTTCTTTATTCCTTCCAACTTTAACCATGTGATTGATGCAGTCAGGTCTGTGGCTGGATATGATGAGGAAACAAATCAATACAAGACTCCATCCTTGGCCCTCAAACTCGGCCATAGCCTCAGAAAGCTAGCAGATATTCTTGAATGTGACTCAAAAATGGAGCATTGTGTTGATGAACTATTTATTAAAAACCTCCAACGAAGCCGGCTGCTTTTTGAGAAGAGGTGGGACGTCTGTGTTTCTTCTGCTGCCCTACAGACCCTCCGGCAAGCCAAGTGGAACACTCCGGACCTGCTCCCTCTGACTGAGGACGTTAGAGCCATGCATGCACATATTGAGGTATGTCGACCTGAATATGTGCAAACCCTAATAAGTGAGCCAACGTCTAAGCATTGGTCTAAACTGGCAGTTTTGACTCTTTGTGAGGTCATCATTTTCAATCGAAGAAGGGAAGGTGAGGTTTCAAAGATGCCACTGACAGCCTTTACCTTAAGAAGTAAGACTGGGATCCATTCTGACATTGCTCTGGGACTGTCCCAACTTGAGAAAAAGCTGTGTCAGCATTTTCAACGCATTGAAATTAAAGGGAAAAGAAGTCGGAAAGTGCCGGTTCTTTTGACTCCTGAAATGATTGCTTCGATGGAGGTGCTGGTGGAGAACAGAAGGGCCTGTTCCATCTCTGACCATAACCCATACTTCTTTTCCCGCCCGGGCGCAGACACCCACATCAGGGGATCAGACTCCCTACGCCAGGTAGCCAAAGAATGTGGTGCGGTGCATCCAGAGATGCTATCCTCAACCAAACTTAGAAAGCACATAGCTACTATGTCTACAGTTCTCAATATGAAAGAGAATGAGATGGACATACTTGCCAACTTCCTCGGCCATGACATTCGCATCCACAGGCAATATTACAGACTACCAGAGGGGACACTGGAGCTGGCCAAAATCAGCAAAGTGTTGATGGCCATGGAGCAGGGAAGAGTGACGGAATTCGAAGGAAAGAGCCTCGACCAGATACAAATTGAGCCTGAAGGTAATTCTTGATATTATTAAAATATGTATGATTTTTTTCCCCTAAAGGCCACTTGTATTTTTATTTTCTGTGCGACAGGGAGAGCAGTAGAGATCCTCTCACAAACGGACGGGCTAAAAGAAACTTCAAGCGGAGAACCTTCAACCATTCATCCAGATGCACCCCATGGTAGTGGCAGTGCCCCTTCTGGTAAGTGTACCAGGTGGGGGATTACAGCCAGGCTGCTTGGTCCTCACCCTGGGAGTGTATATTGCTAATATATTTTTATTTCTCTCCCTAGAACGTGTAAGAAAGCCATGGTCTGCATCTGAGGTGAAGGCTGTGGAGAAGACCATGACACCTTTCATACAGACTGGAAAGGTCCCTGGGAAGTCTCACTGCCTGGCCTGCATTAATGCCTCACCAGATGACCTTAGACATCGGACATGGAGTGGCATTAAATTCTATGTCAAAAATAGAATCACTGCAATTCGAAAACAAAATCTAAAATAAAATTCCTTTAAAATAGTTGTTTGGTTTCTATTGACTGTTTTGTATTACTTAAAGTCTTGGTAAAAAAAGATTATGTCTATGGGTCCCATTCTGAACGGCCCTGTCAAAGGGACCCACCAGGTAACAAAAACGTGTATGTGTGTGTTGGTGTGTGTGTGTGTGTGTATGTATACGTGTATGTGTTTCTGTGTGTGTGTGTGTGTGTATGTATACGTGTATGTGTTTCTGTGTGTGTGTGTGTGTGTGTGTGGCAGAGTGCTGAAGCAGCAGACACACACTGTTATCTCCACTCCACTGCTCTCCCTTTATCACGATGGATGTCTTGGACTCCAGCTCTGCAGAAAAAAGGAAGACTTGTCCTGGCCAAAACCAGACCAGACCAAACCAGACCAGGCCAGACCATCAGACCAGACCAAGCCAGACCAGAGCAGAAACGCTGGTAAACCTGTGGGGATTCTGCATGATGTATGTACTTCATGTACACAACACAGAAACAATAATATAACAAATAGATGCTGTGAGTGTGTATGTGTACGTGTGTAGTGTGCGCTTCTGTGTGTGAATGTATCTTTCTGTGCGTGTCTATGAGTGCGTGCTGTGTGCACATCTGTGGGTTTGTGTCTTTCTGTGTGAGTGTGTGTATGTCTGAGTGTGTGTCTATGAGTGTGTACGTGTGTGCGTGTAATGTGAACTTCTGTGTGTTTGTGTGTCTTTCTGTGTGAGTGAATGTATGTCTATGAGTGTGTGTCTGTGAGTGTATGTCTGTTAATGAGTCTGTGTGCGTTAGCGAGTGTGTGTGTCTGAAAATGTCCACAAACAACGTAAAGAGCCAAAGGTTTAATGCTGAAGTTTCTCTCATTTCTCCAGTTCCTCTTCCAGTTCATAATCATTCCTATATTTCAAAAACATACATTTATATTTAACAGAAAAATATTGCACCAAAATTGACGGTAAAAGTTTTATTCCATTCCTTCCCGGAGGACATTTTTGCTGACTGTCTAAAGAGGCAGGAGAGTTTTATCAAAGCGACTGTACACTTCACCACATGAGCCCTTGAACTACAGGAGACTATGATTGTCTGAGGCACCGGTCACAACAACACTTTAAATAGTTACACAACCCCCCTCCTCCAGCCCGCTCCCGGTTGTGCTTTGGAAAACAGGTTGCGTTCATGACATTCTACGCTGGGAGATTGAACAAAGTTGTTTGTCAAAAATTACGTTAAGACTAAAATATAATGCACAATTATGAAACTACTAGAACTCTCAGAGTCATAATGACTGCTTCCATTCAAACCAGGGGAATTCGGAGAAATCTAGTTTTCCATCAAATTAAAGGTATTAAAAGTATGTGATCTATGTTTTTGTTGTTTACGTTTATCCACTTTTGCTTAAACTGGTGGAAATAAATGGAATACAGCAAGACAAGTTTGTTGAAAGACTAAATGCAAATTGATGCAAGTAAAATATGTGTTGCACTTCTCGGGTGGGAAATCAAGCTGAAATGGCTCAGAACCAGAACCAGTCCAGGATTAGGACTACCAAGCAACCAAAAATGGCTAAATATGAAGTCAAAATGACTGCTCTGGAAGTTAAAGGTGGAACTACTCACATTTTTGAAATCATAAAAACATTGACGTTGAAATACAGTATAATACATGTAGAAACAGAAAAAGCCATAACACCTGAAAGTGTACAAGAGCAGAGTAATTACACTTCCAAACCTATGAGCAGTCAAATTGACTGCTCTGAGAGTTCTAGTGTTGAAGCTGGGGTGCCGAACGGTTTGATAAATAATCCATGTTGTTTGTCCCAACAGAAACCAGACCACATCAGTCTTTCCTCTTATGAGAAAACATGTGTTGTACCTTTGTAAGAACAAACCCTGTGAGTCATGTTTTGACTTGACTCACATTCTTTCACTTTTATGTCTCTAAAGATGTGACTGAACCTTAAGACTGGTGATAAAACTGTTTTGATTAAGTGATATGGATTTTAGTACATTTAAGTTTAGTGATTTCAAAGTTAGGTACCCCAGCTTTAAACGCAATCTAGAAACTACTTACTTTGGAAGTAGAATATGGATTCACATGTGTAATAGGTGACCCTGTGTGTTATGATACTTATTTGTGTGTGGAGCTATCCTTCAGGAAAAAAGGCCTATATTTCACATAACAAACTGGCAACCCACATGGGAACCTCATTCTGCTCTCTGATTGGATAATCTGCTGGATCATGTCCATTGTGTTCGTAATTCAGAATAGGTCAGATATGATATGTACATGTGATCTGGGACACATGTAAATAATGTAGATGTAATTTAAAATATAATATTACATACCGTCCCTATTGTTGAACCCTTGGAAAGTTTTTCTTGATGAATAATGTAGTAATTACTACATTAATAAAATAGTATTTACCGGAAGTCAGGAAATATAACAGTATTTGTAGTTGTCGTTTATACTTATATTTCTATTCTCTATTTCCCTTAAGGATCACAACATTCAAAGAAGGTTTAGACTAATATCATTACAGGGTTGCAGAATACTTTCTCAAGTTTGGCCGGCCAAGTAGAAAAAAATATTCCTAGTTTAAAGCAACTCTATGTAAAATTGTTTCCATGTTTTGTGCTTTGAGAGCAAATAAACCCATCAAATCAAATCCAAAAAGACTAAAATGCATCTATGGGCTCCCTCAAATGTTATGAACGCAACCTATTAATATGTTATAGTATGGCGATTTCTGTCAAGCACAAAATGCAGAAAAGCCCAATATAAAGTCAATTTTTGCTGCATTTTCTTGTCCATATTGCGTCAGAAAGAGGTCCCAAAGACTCCCGACTGCAGCAGCGTTAGCCCCATAAAGTTTCGTCCGGTTTGGAGATGTGTGTTTGTAAAGTGTTCGGAAGAGTTTCATGCACAGATGTCCTTTGCTCATTCCTCGTCTGCAGCAGAAGGCCAGCTATACCCTCAGATTCGTATGTGGAAGTTACTGTGGAGACAAGAAGCAGAGAAATTAGTGACTGTAATTAACTGTAGTTATTTCTGAGACAAATTGCACAGTGCAGGATCCTTGTGTGACATCACCAAAGTGTTGGCCTTAATGCAGAAGTGGCCGGTTTGAACATAAGCTAGCTGAAGCAAATGTCTTTATATTGGCATTAGTGTCACGCTGTAACAGGGGCAGACGTGTTGCTACGACGGTTGCTAAGGCGAGCTGGAGTTTCCCCCGCGAACGAAGGCATCTGATTGGTCAATCCATATACTGTATAGCTGATATCAGGATTTACAAAGACAATATCACACTATAAACAAAGGGATCACAGAGAGCGCTAAACCACATATTTTATAGGCCTAAAAATTGACTGAATTTGACAAAATCGGTCAATGAGCTAGAGGAGTTTACTTTTTCATGTGAGTCAATAGGAGCCAGAGTGAGTTGGATCAAAACATCACTAGGAGCACTTCCCTATTGGGCTTCTTTGAGCTCGCGGGTTAGCATTGTCAGTATATACAGTCTATGCTCTACACATATTGAAGACAGTCCCCTGTGCTCTATTGTTGTCGATAATGTACAGATCAGTTTTATATTTCCAGTTTTCACGAGCCCCAGGGTGTGACTCATCCTTTACAGGCAGCACTGTTCAGATCAACCGTTACCAAAAAAATTTCTGCTCCGGTCCCTCCTCTCACGTCCTAAACACACCACATTCATTTGTACCATCTAATTGGTCAATCGTTATATGGCTCATATCTGGATTTACAAAGACAATATCCAAATAAACACACAGAGAGCACTTAACTGAGCTAGAGGAGGTTAATTCTCAATGTAAGTCTATAGGAGCAAGAGTGAGTTGGAGCAAAACTTCATCAATGAGCGCTTCCCTATTGTTTGCTGGCAGTAATATCAGGGACTTCAGCTCCTCCCCCTGATGGTAACACAGGGTTGTTTTTTTTTGTTACCCTTTGTTCATGTTACATCCAAATATTTTCCATTTATGTTATTTATGTTATTAATGGCTCTTTTGCAGTCATGTGACCAAAGCGCATCTGGGCGCCATACTGCGGGGATAACAGCTGTCCATCAAGCCGTCAGATTGCAGTCAGAGGGCTTATTTTTTCAGCAAAATGTACATTCAAAATAAGAACGAGAAGAAGGCTTACAGGGAGAAACTCAACAAGGATGCCAAAGACTGGTATCTAGCTAAGCTTTCCTCTATTGGCAAAGTAGCATTAGATCCATATGGGTTTTCCACCAACATAACAACAAATATTGACATAGTTTGTTTTCTTGTGAATGGAGTCAGAGTCATTTACATTCGAAGAGTTTAGAAATTACAAATCCCAGGAGGCTCATGGACTTTTTTACTTGTGGTTGGGTACAAGATATATGTTCATTTCAACAAGAAGGATCTGCTAACACCATTATCACAACTGTTTTACTAGAACAGCCTTTTACACAACACCAATGAGCCCTATTTTGGGAAAAAAACGAATTAAAATAGAGAAAGAAATAGGTCATTTGATGAAGGTTACCATGGGTAGGTTGTTTGTTGGCAATGAAACACGATTGTTGTCATCCCTTCAATATGGCGCTTGAACCCATTCGTGATGTCATTTGCAAAAAAGCCATGGCCAGTAAAAATATCATAATATATATTAATATTTTTAAGATATCATGGGGAAGTCTCATCTGCCACAACATTGATCTTTATTTTGAACAAGTTTGACCCTGTGTACAGTCTGCCCACATGTATTATGGAAACTTGACAGCTCCGTAGTGGATTTGATGAATGAGGAGTGTAAAAACAGCCTCGCTTTGGGTTTTATCAGAGCAGGAGCAGCTCTGCAGAACAAAGCACGAATGAGAGACGAGGCCAAATCCACGGTGCCCCATGAAGACTTAATGAATTCTAGACATTACAGTCCCCGTTAAG